>VVHJ01016348.1:16475-28075 GCA_015107715.1 Tylochromis polylepis
CCAGGGGTGGGGCCCCCCCCCCCCCCCCGAACAGTCAGGAATGAGTGCACTAACATGCCTGGAGGTTGCTGTTTTAATGTGTTTGTTTGCGTAAGTTCTAGTTAATAATTTTCAAGTATCTGTACGTCACACATGCTAATTTGTAAAATTATTATTTTGCTAGCTAGCAAACTCGTGGGATAAATTGTTGAAATGCACTGAGTGTGATGCAATATGGCAGCGCTATTATAGCAGTTAGTTATGTCATGGTGATTTATGGAATATGCTGTGAACTTAGCTAACATTACTCAACAGTAGCAGTAATGTGAGTTACTTCACACAAGTGAAAGCTTTAAACATTAGCCCAATACATAACTAGCCAACTTAAGGCTTTCTGATTAAAGGCTAAAAGCAAAGTTGTCACCAAGTAAATAGAATATTGTTTATATTTTTGTGTGTTGCTGCAGTTTTTTCAAGTATTATCTTGGTGTCTTTGGCAACACCTTAGGGGGAAATAATGGTAATAAGAGGGACTGATTTTATATGGGCACAAAGAATAGACACTGTTTTTGTGCTACCGAAGTTCCCTGGCTTTCATTCAAAATCTGTTCATCGTGAGCACCTACACATTCAACAACTTAAACATTATAAATGGCTTCAAGCTCACATTGAGGCCTGTGGGGCACTATCAGCCACTGAGACAAATTTATGTGTTTTCGTTTATGAATATTTCCTACTTTAAGGCTGCCTGTTTATTTAAGGGAGATGAACAATATATGATAATTGTAGATGATAATATCACAGATGATAGACTAAATAAACAGATTTTAGGTAGATGCTTGTGCATTCTTAAAGTCTTATATGTTGAATTGAACAGAGTATGCCCTCTGTTCAAAGCCTCTCCCAGTCAGTGCTGTTCTCCATGCCTGTACATGATGTTATTACCACCAACACTGTAAATGTGATCATTTAGGACTTCAGCAATAATACAGACAGCAATGTAGTTAAACATGTGACAGTTAGTTTTTTATTTTGTGTCACATAGGAAAGAAGCATCAATATCTGATGAGAAGGCTTAATTTGGCCTTGCTGTGTATTATTTTGTGGTGTTTGGTGCAGTTTTCATGTCTTGTGGGTTGTTTTCGCCAACAGGAGATGAATATCTCTTAACAAGTTGATTTGTTCACATTTGCACATTTTAATTATTAAGTGAGATGTGTGTTTTGAGTTTATACACTGTATGCATATAAGGCAACCTTTTTCTGTATTTTTCTGTGTTTTTGTGGTGCGTTTTTCTACGTTTTAACAAAAGGGGAACAAAGGACAATTAAGTCAACCTAGGATGATTTGTTTTAATTTTTACATCGTCTTACTGAGGTGATGCGAAGTGAAACGCATTTAAAAAAAAAAATAAATAAAATTTTTTTGGTATTGTGCTGGAATAGCTTGAAAATGGACCTTGAAAGTGCTTAAAAAGTGCTTGAATTTGACCCTGAAAAAGATGTATGAACCCTAATTTAACTTTAGAGAGTCATCATTGTTCCATCAGACAGGCTGCCCGAGGATGTTTTGTACTACTCAAAATTAAGGAGGAACTGAAGTTAATACTGAGAAAAATGACACAAGAAGCCGTCAAACGCTGTATTTAAAAACTATTAAAATTAATGTTTCTGCTGCTGAATACACTGAGCTGGGTTATAGTGCTGTTGCTTTAAATAATAGATGGTTTATGTTGAAATCTTATGTGCTGTAAGGAGCTTGTCTTGTTTGTGTGCATGTTTGAGTAGTTGTTTCTTTTGAGATGGTATGTTTTTATAGAGCAACAGGAAGGAAAAAAGTCATCCTGTCAATATCCTCCTCTGGTTTTTAGGATGATGTCAGGGGTTCATACAGCACCTCTGTGACAGTAAGCTGAAGTTGACAGTGAGGAGGTATTGATACCATAAGCAAGTAAATTTAACTCGACCCTTTACGACAGAGCACAAATGAAGCTTAACTTAATAGCAGTTTACAATCTTGGCACGTTAAGTAGCTGAGACATGTAATCTCTCCAGAATGTTACGGGGGCTCTAGCAGGCTCACGGTGCCTTTGGAGGAAGCTCGTTTCCCCCGCTTGTACCTGCGTCTCAGGTCCTGCGTTCATGTCCCAGAGCTCGTAGTCACAGGTGAGGGTAAGCGCATAGATGGACTGGCGAATCCTCAGTACAGCGTCCACATGGCTGCTGACACTGCTCCACGCTCCTCCTGCTCGTGAAGAAGACCCTGAAACACTTGAACTTCTTCCACCTGGAGCAGCAACCCGTTCCGGACTCAGTGGGCGCTTCACCCTTTCTGGTTCCACTCTCCTGGAGAGAGAGGCTGTTTATAAAAAGGCTTTAAATGTCACACCCGACCGCCTCAAATCCCAGACACCTTTTTGATAATTCTGTCCTGTAGAAAACAGGCTTTTTATCGAGAATGAGTCATCAGACACTATTTAAAAAGCCGCAAAACTGACTCATCCAGCGTGTGAGTCGAAAGATGGGATGACTGGGGGCTTTCAGTGATGCAGCTGCAGACACATGATGAATATGAATGTTTAGTTTGAGGCCAGTCAGAGTTTATGTGGACATCTTTTCGCTGCTGCTGTGCCGTCAGGATACATGGGAACCTAAAAGCAGAAGCAGGCTGCACTTTGAGGAACAGTCATTATGTAAATGTGCAATCAGCTGCTTAGCTGACTATGGCATCATCAGGTAAAACATCTAAACAAGCACCTGGTTGTAGCCGGCCTACAGCTGCCAGTCTAAAGCTTTACTGGTTCCTTTTTTAAATCTGCTTTAACAGTTTTTAGGTTAAAGCTGTGCGTTTTTTGTTTATCAAATAGAAAAACCCTGATAAAACTGAGCTTTCCTGCCTCTTACTGGTTAACTGAACAAAGATCAGCTGCCTTTGTTGATTTTCCAGTTCAGCTATTAGCAAATTCATGTCAAAGAGCTTCCTGTTCCCAGGCCGGTACCATCCATCATCATCAGAACTTGTAAATGGAAAACACAGTATGAAATCAGTGTCAGTGAAAACTTAAGTAGGGGTGGGGGCTCAGCGAGGCTTAGAAGCGATAGATGTTTGGAGTCCATTTTGTGGACTCTTCACTGCTACACATGCATAAGAAACGCTCATCAGATTTAAATCTTAAAAATTAGTAGACGGGGAAAATATCACAAAGTAATGGTTCGTTTATGCTTGCCAAAAGAGATGTGACAACTGCTGGTGTGTGTCTCGCTGCTATTTTATTTATTTGTGCATTTTTAAAAAAAATTTATTTATTTTTTAAAAATTTTATGGCGTTAGCATCAGAGCGCGTGAGTTTGGTGTCATTGCAATGATAAGTCTGTGCCTGAGCTCAGAGGTTCCCACATTAGAGTCGGTTACAGCAGCTTGAAATGATGACGCTCTGGAGAATGTGAGATGGTCACAGGGCCGTGGGGGGGTTTGTTGTTGTTTTTGAGGTTATTTATAGGGGGGGAAAAATTGTAATTTAAAGATCACAAATAGCTTCTTCAGTATATTTTATATATGACCATTTAATATTTGTACATTTTTCATCATCTGTTTCGTATTGCTCTTTCTCCTCCTCCACCTCCATCCTATTCCTTCTCACATCCAGCCTCGTCTCCTGAATTGAAGTTGAGGCTTTAACACATGAAAACATGCATACACCTGTTTATTTATTCCATTTTTACAGTTATTTATTGTCAGCACCTCTGGACAGCTGACAGTGAGCCGGCTAAACAACAGCAGCTGGCTTTGAGCTAACATTGTGCAAACTAATGTTAGGCCCGAGTGTCCTAAAAGTCACACTTTTCCCTCTGATAAACAGTTTAATTACGTTCTCACAACGTATAAGAGTTTATTCACCAAGTGTCAGAGTCCAGTGATGTTAAATCCTAACTACCTCTTCTTCCTGTCCCCTCCTCTGACTTCCCCATGCTCCTCAGACGTTCCACACTCCTAGCCTTGGCGATGAGGAATTCGAGATCCCTCCCATCTCCCTGGACCCCGACTCTGCCCTCTCCGTGTCAGATGTCGTGTCCCATTTCGGGGAGCTGTCAGAAGCCGGACCCTCGGACAGCGTGGTGGTACCTGGGAATGCCGTCGTTGAAGGTGACGACCCCTCGTTTGCGTCCACTTTCGTCAGCGCTGCCTCTCAGGGGCTGGAGCACCTGACTCTTGGAGTCATGACCCAGTCAGGAGGGAATACTCTGTTAGAGTCATCACTGGGAATGGTAAGGAGTACAGGACATTTTAACGTTAACCCACCTTTAATCTCCTCTTTAAGTAATGCCCCTTTTCTCCTCCTCCTTACCGCAGGATCTCGGTCATCCCATTGGCTCTCAGTTCAGCAGCTCGTCACCGGTAACCATCGACGTCCCTCTAAGTGACATGGGCCAGGGTTTACTGGGGTCCAATCAGCTCACAACTATAGACCAATCAGAGCTCAGTGCTCAACTGGGGCTCGGCTTGGGTGGTGGGAACATACTTCAGCGGCCGCAATCGCCTGAAAACCCGCTGTCGGCCACAGCCTCGCCCACCAGCTCGCTCCAGGATGATGACATGGACGACTTCAGAAGGGTGAGTCTTAAATATAATCAGCATCTGGCGCTCATCTGTTTGGAAATGCTTCTCATTCATTTACCCCCAACGTGCCCCTATGTCTCCTCTTCTGATCAGAGCGTCCTAGTCGAATCTCCAGTCTCTCTGGCCATCTCACCTGGAGTCATCTCCCTCGATCCCTCCCCGTCTGAATCCCCGCTGTCTGTGCCGACCTCCAGCGTCTCCTCTGCTACGGGAAGGAAAGGAGGAGCAGGAGGAGGGAAGAAGGGGAAGAAGAAGAAGGATCCCAACGAGCCTCAGAAACCTGTGTCGGCCTACGCTCTCTTCTTCAGGGACACACAGGCAGCTATTAAGGGACAAAACCCCAACGCGACATTCGGAGAGGTCTCCAAGATTGTGGCGTCCATGTGGGACAGTCTGGGGGAGGAGCAAAAACAAGTAAGAGGGTTTCTCTGGTTCCTTCAAGATGGTTAAGATTGTAAATGTGCTTATAAATATTAAATGAATACATAATTTTTAGGTTTACAAGAGGAAAAACGAAGCAGCAAAGAAGGATTACTTGAAAGCGCTGGCAGAGTACAGAGCCAGTCAGATTTCTCAGGTGAGTCAAACCTTGACACCTGCTTCAGCCAAAACAAGAGTATGCTAGCATGACGTTCTGATCGCACAGGGTCGACTCTTTAACTCGTAAAGGCAACATTTGACGACCTCCCCTGTACCCTTAATGATGAGTTTCTACACCTCAGTGTATATCGGTGAAGACACGGTTTGACGATGACAGGATGAATTTGCTATTGCTTACTCAGTATTAGACCTCAATGACTTTATTCATCTGCGGTGCCAAGTTAAAGTTTTCGGAGACTGGACTAGTTGAGTGTTGAAGCCAGCTGCATCCATAAACTGCACAGGAACACATTTCTACTAATAGTTGATATGAAGCAGACCTCTCAGCTGTTCTGCACACCAAGCCATAATATTTGTCAGATCAACAAAAAAAAAAAGAAAAAAAATCCTAAAGGCACCAAGACCAACATCAGACAAGTTCAGTTTAATCTTGTAACGTTCAGCTGTATCCATGTGGATGAGTTATAACATCTTTCACTCATTATACAGATGTTTTGAGGACATGTGGTTCAATAACTCGTATCTGGATTTTATTAAAAAGAAATGGTGATGCAATAGGATGAGAACCTTAAAATATGAAGATTTCTTTGCACTAAAACCTGAGGGGGAAGAGTTTCTGTATATAAGACGACATGCTCAGGTGTGGTGACAGTGGGGAGTGACTGCAGTGATTTAAATGACTGAAATCAGCCAATCAGAGTCTGCATAGATCTGACCTTCAAAGGTTTCTCCAGATATTATGTACCATGTTCACTGCCCCAGAAAGGAAGTGAAGACCCAGCTACTACCTTCTTACTGCAGTGTGTGTCTGCCTGAACATGAAAGGTTAGCTAGCAGCTACGAGCCAGGTGCACACACATCCTACAGTTAGAGGAAAGAGAGAACTGCTCTCACCACAAAATGACTGGCAGCGATAAGAAATCATCGCATTCTATGAAGTTCTATCGATTTAAATCATGTAAACCTTGAGTATAGAGTATAAACTGGATGTTTTTTTTGTTGTTGTTTTTCTTTTTTTTTGGGTCTGGCTTTTACTGATGATTTATCAAAGAGCTGTGCCTACCATGAGAATGGTTTTCTTACGGTTTAAAAATGGCTCATCTCATCAAGAAACAGTTTCTGTCGTGATGCTTTGACTCCAGCCATAAATCTAGTAGTTCTGATGTTCTGCATTATAAAGTTTAGGATATATTCTGCTGTCCTGGTACAGACACACAGAAACACAAATATCCACCCATATCTCTTCCTCCTTCCTCCTCTCTTCAGGCACCTATTGAAGTCATGGAAACCACACCATCACCCCCACCTCCAGCCCCGGCTCCTGTGGTCACAGCCGCACCTACGCCCATCCCCACCCCCACCCCCACCCCGCCCACTCGGCCCACCAGGTCGCAGCACTACAACCCTGAGGAGAACACCATCACCAACATCTGTACCTCCAACATCATCCTGGACCTGCCTCAGGTCACCACGCGGTCCCGCACTGGGGCCATCAAACCCCAGCTTCCACCTGCAAGCACCGCCCTCAACACTGCCACCGTCACCAAAATCATTATCAAGCAGACGCCGCTGCCTTCCGGCGGCATGTCAGCCACGGTGACGACCGCCTCCTCGCCCCGCCAGCCGCCGCCGCTGCAGCAGATGCAGAGCACCCCTCCTCCACCCCGGCTGCAGCAGATGGTGCACGCCCAGGCACCCCCGCCTCTGCAGGCTAAACCGCGGGGTGGAGGAGGAGGGACGGCGGCAGCCACCACCGCTCCACCACCGCTTAAGGTAGTGCCGTCAGCACGCCAGTCAGATTCAAGCGCCTCGATCATCGTGACGTCATCAGGGGAAACCTCCACGACAGTGTCCGCCTCCTCCTCGGCTCTGACGGTGGAGGTGGGACACACGGGCGAGGTGACGGGAGGAGAGGAAGTGGCTGAAGGCGAGGAAGGGGTGAGCAGCTGAGCTTCGCACGTCAAACATTTGCTGTTAAATGTTTGGATGAACACATGTTCACATAAATTCCTGCATTTCTATTTTTGTCCCCTCTGTCAGATGGAGGTGGAGGTTAATGTTGCCCCTGGCCCGAGTGTGACCCCCGCTTCCAGCCCGAACATTTGTGTGCGCGCCGGCTGCACGAACCCCGCCGTGGAGAGCAAAGACTGGGACAAGGAGTACTGTAGCAACGAGTGTGTCGCCACACACTGCAGGTGCGTACAGACAGACCTAAACTCGACTCCTGGAGTGTCCGTCAGTACTTTAAATGTGTTTCCACAGCGTGTGCTACTTCACTTCCAGAGGTTTGTGAAGTACTTTAGGTGGTGGTAAAAATGCTGTTTAAAAAAAGTCACACAGAGTCAAAGTGTAGTGACTCGGTGGTCGGTCGGAAAAGACTATTAATAATCCACAGATTCATCTACGGAAACCTTCAGTTTTACTTCCTCTAGATTAGAGCTCACTGGTGTGTAAGTGATGACTAATATTAGCAATATATCAGTAAAATATGTGTGTCATTTATAATGGTTGATTAAATGAAAATTCAACAAAGGTAAATAAGACGAGAAAAACTTGCACTGCGTATCGGATCACCAAATGTCAAAATCGGTCTTAAAAATCATGAAAATAAAATCTTGATCGTCTGCCCATCCCAACTCGTGCATAAAAAGTCGCCAAAATGCAGAGAATTAAATATCTGACCCAGATTCCTGTTTGAAAGTCTAACATGGCACTGCTACTGTCATGTCTCCTGTCTGTTTTTCTTTGGTGTGTATAACATAAAAAAAGATGCCCCCCCCGAATATTTCAGGTACAAAAATGTTCCCAGTTTTCAGCTCTGAGAACATATTTAGTTTTAAAATCAAAGAACTTTGTGGTGCTCTTTGATTAAAGTTACAGTTTGACAAAATGAGGTTGTTTATTTGAAGTCTAACTCTTTTAGACTGTTACACTTGCCCATGTGCTTCCATTGTGTTTCTTTAAATGCCTGATGAATGCTGGTATCAGGGCAGGGGCAGATCTACAGGGGGCCAAAGGGGGGGCCCTTTACGTCCTTACAACACTTGGAAAAACTAATTGCTTGTTTGTCCAAAAGCCTCTTTAATAGCCTTTTCCTTAGAAGAGATAATAATACAATAAATGGTTTTAAAGTTTTTTGTGGATATTTTGTTGCCTTTATTTATTTATAGATAGATAGATAGGGGTTTTTCACATACTTCACTGAAGAGGTATGTGCCACCCTGCCCAGACCTCTTGGACCTCCTTTGCTCCCCATGTAAAATTTTCTAGATCCGCCACTGATCACAGGTATATCAACCAGTTTTTTGTTCTCACAACAAGCTCTCTAAATAAACTTTAGCTTTTGGTTTGTGTTGTGTAGTTTTGGCAGAAAAGTATAGAGGTTCCAAACAAACTATTGGAATGTGAACAGCATGGAAAAACGATGATCTCCATGTCTTCAAACCCCTAAAACTGGATTACGAGCGCATCTTACTTTGCTTGAACCTAATCATCATCATCTTCATCTTCTTCTCCCCCCCCCCCCACAGAGACGTATTCATGGCCTGGTGCGCCATCCGAGGGCAGAACTCCACCACGGTCACATAGGACCAGGACGCACTTGAGGGGAGGAGTGATGCTCTGAGACGGAAAAGGACGAGAATACCACATGAAATGCAAATGAACAGAGAAAAGACTGAATAATAGACTCAGGTATTGGCACATAATGGTTTGTTTTATCATGCTTATGTCATCTTGTGGACACACAAAAAGATAAAGAAGGGAAGAAAAAAAAAGTCCCTGTGTTGTACCTCCCTGTGGCACAAGAAACTTCTCCAGCAGAATAAAACCAACTCTTGAGTCATCTGCGAATACCACGATCGTGTGGATGGCGAGGAAGCCACAGAGGCTCGGCTCTGCTGCTCCAGACATTTCCTGCTCTCGATCATTGATTGTGAATTTAAAACACAGACTTGATAAAAAGCAACGTTTTATACAGGCTCATGGTGTTTTTAATTGTTTTGAAAAGATGGAGAAGGAAAAGAATTTAACCTCGCAGATGTATTCAGTTTATTCATTTCAGAAAAATTAATCTTTACGTGTGTTTGCTATTCCCTTTACTCGTCACGGTGAGGACCGATCAATGTGAACGAATTGTTGAGAGTTTTGTTTGAGTCGTGTGTTCTTGAGTAAAGTGGGGCTGGTTTTTAAAAAGGGGTAGGGGGGGGAAGGCTGACACTCGGGCAAAAGCACAAATGGTCTTAAAGCTACTTCGGAGTCGTATGAAGAGGTTGAAAGGTCTGAAGCCATTCAGAGAGCCGGTGATCCGCCGTCTGCTAAATGCTGTTTGTCACCTTTTACAAGCCGCCTGAGGGGAAAAGAAACAAAACAAGATTACTTCCAACTTAAATAAGGTGCTAAGATTCAGGAAAAGTGTCGCTGTTTGTCGTTCTCTCTTCCTGCTGGAAGGCCCTGTATCCTGAGAGCTTTTAAAATGTGTGCTGGGTTTTTCTTAATGAGGTGAAAATTTCTGTTTGGGGGTGGGGGGGAGGGAGAGAGACATGTATTGGAGTAAAATAAAACACACCAGCTCTGACAAACACTAATTACTATAAAGGGAAACTAGTGTAAAAGCTTTATTTTTTAACCGGGACATTGTTTCAGTTGAAACTGAAGAATGATGGCTGCTTCCAAAAAACAAACGACGCTTCCCAGTCTGATGAAATCCTGCAGCGATCAGTCGGGTTGACTGCAGATATACTGGAAATGTTTTTAATCATGAAATAAAAATATTTTATGTTTCAGTACACACTTGGTGACAGTTTGGACTCAACGTTTTACGGATGTGGTAACAGGAAATATCAGAAATACACACTTTTATTATCTGTTTATGATTTTTCTTCTCGTGTGTAACAAGGTTAGAATTACTGCTGAATGTCAGACTTTGTTGTTGTTTTTATATTAATTTAAAAAAAGTGTGTGCGCCATTCAGGAAATATAAGTAAATAAATATACAGACTGTATGATACAAAAAAAATGACAACGCCTAGATGCTACGGCATCGTGGCCTTGGACTCATTTTTACAGCTTTCAAATAGAAAAAAAGAGAGAATTCCAATTAAAAAAAAAAATGTTTGACATTTGTGAAAATGTATTTTTCCTGTAATTTAAAAAAAAATTATTTTAGTTTTTATTGCATTTTGAGTCAAGTCTCCACATACAGACATTTGTTTTCCTGGTATTTCAAGACTTTGTTCAAGGAGGACTTTAATTAAAATAGTTTTACTTGGTATTTATGTAATGAAGGTGGATTTAAAAAAAACAAACAAAAAAAACCGGCTGATAGTGAGTCTCACATGAAGCAGAGGAGGTCAGAGTTCTCTCACAATTTTAAATACCTTTGGATGTGAGTGCAGATAGTACTGGGAACATTCACTCAAGTACTTAAAGTACTGTACATAAAATCTGTGTTTCAGGTAGGTATTTTCATGTTATGTCACTTTCTGTTTTACTACATTTTAGATATAAATATTGTTTTTTTCAACTCACTGACACTTATTTTAAAGCTTTAGTAGTTTTTGTATTATTATAGATCAATAAGTGCAATAACTATGGTACTAATTAAAGACAAAAAAAAGTTGGGACACTGTAAAATGTAAACGTAAACAAACAGAATAATAATTTGCATATCTCAAACCCATATTTTATTCCAAATAGATCAAAACAAATTCAATTAAAACCTCTGTTAAATTCGGTTTTATTCATATAGCACCAAATCACACTAACAATCAACTCAAGCTGCTTTATGTTGTAAATGGACTGATTCTTATATAGCGCTCTATACAACATGCCACATTCACTATCTTCTATACGTTAAGTGCTCCAACTACCATTCACACATTCACACTCCAATGGATGCATTGGAGAGCAACTTGGGGTTAGTATCTTGCCCAAGGATATTTGGCATGCAGACTAGGGGGAGCCAGGGATCGAACCACTAACCTTCCGATCAGTGGCTGACCTGCTCTACCACCTGAGCCACAGCCACCCCACCTTTGTAAGGCAAAGACCCTACAATAATACAAAGAAAACCTCAACAATCATATTGACCCCCTTTGAGCAAGCGCTTGGTGATAGTGGAAAGGAAAAACTCCTTTTTAACAGGAAGAAACCAGGCTCGGAGGGGCGGCCATCTGCCGTGAGGGTGGTGGTGCGATGGTGATTCTAAGACTTGGCCTGAGATTCTTTTTGGCCTGTGCACAATGCAAGAAATGTGTCTGTGTATGAGTATGCACACACTCCTCCTGTGTACAGTAGTGCAGACAAGAAACTTGACTGTTGAACAACAACAACTGTTCCATGTTCTGACTATTTGACCGACGTTCTCGTTATTTTCTGTTTCACAAGTGGTTGAATTTCACCCC
>VVHJ01016352.1:0-11638 GCA_015107715.1 Tylochromis polylepis
AAACGCAGATTTAAAAAAGAGCACGTGATCTATTATTTACATTTAACATATAATTGCAACTTTTTTTTTTTGAAGACTCAAAAAGACTTGAAATTCAAAGTTTTGGACTTGGGACTTGGCTCTGACTTGAGGATAAAGACTTGAGACTTACTTGAGACTTGCAAAACAATGACTTGGTCCCACCTCTGTGTATGGTAAATATGGTAAAATGTCGTTTTCCGTAAATATAACTTACATATTTAATAGTTATGCCTTATCATTAAACTGGCAAACCTGCACTATCACCAAGAAAAGTGAACATGATGTAAAACTGAAACTGTTGTCTGTAAAGATGTGTCAAGTCTGCTCCAGACGATGGGCGGGTCTTGGGAAAGGTGTTGTTGCAGTTTAATTTGTGTGCTTGTAACAATCTGATTTTGTGCTTGTCACTTAGCATGCAGTTCTTCTTCTTCTTTGATGCTTAACAGCAGATGGCATCCAGGACGATGCATTACTGCCACCTGTAGGATTCTCCAGTCATTTAACGTCACTAACCAGCCATTCTGCTTCTAGATCCTCTTATTTAGTCCTGTCACTTTAAGATACTTCAGTACTGCTGCCTTACCTGTATCACTATCAGTCTTCATAGTTTCTGTAACATTTCTTTCCTTTCCATAATGAATTACATACATACTAGAAGAACATGCTTAACTGTCTCAGGCTCGTGCCTAGTCTGGATTCTTATCAACATGACTTGGTCTACTGAGCATGTGCATTTCAGCTTGGCTAATTAGTTTGCTAATGAGCATCAGTAGGGTAAAAGGTCTATCTTAGCTGCCTGGGCGGATGCTAGACTGAGAGTGTGTCTAGCATGTCTTCAGAAAGACAAGAGGGAGAGAGTTGGCGCTTATGTGTTTGAAGGCTCTGATGCTATGATTCCTGGTGCACCAGGGTGTGTATAACCATTTAATGTCATTAAAAATAGTAACGTGGTTCTTGTATTTTCTGAGGCAGTTGTTGATATTTACTTTGCTACGTTTCAGCGTAAGACTACTACGCTACTACACTGCTACTACTAATGTTGCAGTTACAGTCAGCAGGTAAGGCTCAGGAGGCTTGTTCTGCCCTGTTTCCCAAGGCCTGATTTACAAGAAGCTTAAGAGTGCCATTTTACAAGCACATGAACCTGTACCAGAAGCCTATAGAGAGCATTTCCAGGGTATCTGAAAACCATCTAGTCAAACCTACACACAGACTTTGCCAGAGGGAAGAGAATTTTTTTGGTTGGGGGTGCTATGCATCCAGGGCTATTGATTTAGCCATGGTGCAAGAGTTGTACACCGAACTGTGCCCAGATGTACTGGGGTGTATTTAGATGAACAGAGGGCATCTGCTTTTCAGCAGGCCACTGCATGGCCAGATGAGTTTGTTTTGTCTAACAAGATGAATGGTACAGAGAATGACCTCTCCTCCCATCCTGATCCGCATGAATCACGCAGCTTTCTTTGGACAATACCAGTTTGAGACACAGGGCAAATAATTTGTGTGTGTTGTGTCACAAATCTTGTCATGTCGTTGCTGATTGAGAAACTAAAACACAAGCAGCAAGCATTTGGCAAAATCTGCTAGATGTTCCTCAGCCTCTTCCCAAACCAAAGTTGTCACTACTGCCTCAGTTCATGACGATTTTCCCGGCTATTACTATTTTGGGTAACCTGTATGTATGTCATGGTTCTTGCTGGGTCTTCTCTGTTGTTTTATGGGTTTTTTGTTGTTGTGTGTATCAAGATTTATAGGAAAGTAGGTGTGAATCAGGTGTAGCACCATCATACTTTATGATTAAAATCTGATGGAAAATATAGCTGGAAGGAATAATCTGAAACTAGTTAAACGTAGATGGTGCTGAACTGATGCTGAGTGCTGGCTGTTGTATAACTGTTGGAGCAGAACTGTTTGAAATCTGGTGCAAATCGGATTTTGTGCTGAGGGCCATGTAATTAACAGCTAGAACGACTAAAAGAAATGCCAGTTATGTTGGCTGTCAACAACATTTATTGGTGGCAAGAGGCCTAAATCTGGGCTCAGATTGAATGCATACACATAAGAGTATTAAAAAAATGCCCATAAAAGAATGGAGGGGAGAAATATAATAGACAAGAGCCAAAATAACACTTCTTTTGCTGAATGATTTGTGTGACTAGCTGCTATTCTTACATCTTTATGGCTAAAACCAAGTGTAACTGTGTTGGTTAAGAAATGATAGTAGTCCAAGTAACAGTGTTGGAAAAAAGTAATTCTGACAGTATGCTGAGAATTTTCATATTTTATTCACAATACATCACTTTCTGTGATGTATTGTGAATAAAATATGTTTAATCTGAGAAAATACACTATATTAAGAAAAATATTAGCTCACTTTGAATTTGTAAAATTTCCCAGTTTAAACATTTGATTTAAATTGTACCGTTAAATAAATTTATGTAAATTTGAAATTAACATAGAGGTGAAACAAGTTTACGATATTTGCAAATTATTCTATTTTGTCTTTGTTTACAGCATCCCAACATTTTTGAATTTGGGTTGTAGACGTGCTTATCATTTTAAGCAAGTTTTTTTTTTTTTTCCTTTAAGAAATCCATTTGGATTCATTTCAAATTTTGAAATATTGATTTTGTTGCCAAAATGTGTTTCTAAGTGTTGAATTTGGTTAGTATCGTTTTACATGACTAACTACAAGTGAAAAGTGTGTGCGTGGGTTGGGGGGGGCAAAGAGGTCAAGCCTAAGTCACTCTAAAGGAATGTCTTGAAACGGGAATATTGGCAACACCAGGGCAATTAGAGCAAATTTCCATTTACAGAATCAACAACTAAATCTACAAAAAAACTTAAACTGAACCTCAGCTCTGGCTAAGCTTTGGACTTTTGGTGGCAATGAGTGGCCACAGACACTAATGTCAAGTTACAGGTTACTGTACATCAGAGGTGTGGACTCGAGTCACATGACTTGGACTCGAGTCATTAATTTTATGACTTTAGACTTGACTTGAAAAATTGTTCCAAGACTTGTGACTTGACTTGGACTTGAACCTGGTTACTTGAAAAGACTTGATATTTTACCCCAAATCTAACATTTAACACACATAGTATATAAAAAAAAGTGAGCACCATTAATTCAGTTCATTCGTTCCTTCTTACCACACTCTGTATGTGTGTGTGTGAGCTGCAGCACAGTCAATCAAATTAACCAGATTTTTAAAAACAAACAAGCAAACAAAACACTCAAGCCAAAAATTTTTCATTGAATATTTATTCTGTGAATTTACAGTTTAGAGAAAGACTATTCTTGCAGCTAAGTTTAATTGAGCTGTATATTATAGAGGTGCAATTTCAAAATGTGTGTTTATTTTGTAAATTCACTTGTTTCATCAGGTGTTGAGATAAACGCAGATTTAATAAAGAACACATGATCTATTATTTACATTTAACATATAATTGCAACTTTTTTTTTTTAAAGACTCGAAAAGACTTGAAATTCAAAGTTTTGGACTTGAGACTTACTTGAGACTTGCAAAACAATGACTTGGTCCCACCTCTGCCATTTACGATGCACTCTCATCAGTAATAAGTGGAGATTTTAAACATAAATTTCTGTTTAATTTATTTAAAAATATCACAGCAAACACATCAGTGTATGACATCAAAAGCAGAGCTCTGCATATCAGTTCCAACTGAGCTGTCTAGATGGCTGTGTTGTTTTGGGCAAAAGGCAACAGCCTTTTAATTCATCATTCAAATAGTGATACTGTCATGTAAATACTTCAGATAACAGGAATTCATAGGAGGAGAGGAGCACCCTGGCAAACAAACAGACTTGAATCTTGGCCCTCAGCAAAAACACTTGATTAAGCTGTTTTAGTACCCTTTACTCACTGGGTACTAAACATCTGACTCATAATGCATCAGTTATACCAGAAGATAAAACAGCTCTTGCTACGATCTGGCATTGATATTTTAAAAAGTAATCGAACAAATGGAATGATGATGATGTGGATGTGCAAGGGAAAAAATGACACAAACAGCTTAGATACTTGACGACAAATGTAGAAGCATTGATGTGATCTGAATTATTAAATTGCTTATGACACATTTTTAATCTTTTGAGGTGAATGATGTTGTAGTCATTCAGATTTACGTACTGTATTGATGCTGTCCTAAAAACGCAAGCATAAAATGCCTGGAGATGACTAAGCCAAGTGACAAAGTCCTGTTGTATTCATAGTAATTAAAAATCGACAAGGAGTTGAAAACCTGAATAAATGAGTGGAAACAACAAATGTAGATGCTTCCACAGAGGTGCACTGAATATTAACATTAAGCAATTAACTTCCAGTAATTTCTATGGCATTTATAGACGTGCTGAATTTGTATCAAGACAACAAGAGGAGAAGATAAAAGCAGGGGTGGGACTCAGAATAACGATGCTGTCATGATAGGCTGGCCGCAACAATGACTAGATCATAACAATCATCTACTGTTGTGTGACCCAACACTCCACTACTCTCACAATTTATGTGTAACTGAAGAAAAAACAGACAAAAAAAATGAAGTGAATGCATATGTGGCATACACCAAGAGAAGAGTACAGGGTGAGGATTTCTTTAAAGTTGTAGCGAGTTGCTCTTAGTGATTGTCTTTATTCTTTGATTAAACATCTCCATTTGGATCAGGGTGGTCTCTGTCAAGATATCAGTGGCCCGTTGTGCCACTCTGAATGGTCTGATAAGTATGAACACATAAGTACTAATTAAACATCTATCAGAGATTTTGGACTGCTATGTGAGCCACAACTCCACTGCTGTGACCAAAATACCAAATACATCCAGAGATATGTAGAATCAATACCAAGGTACAGGAGCAAAGTGAACAAAGGAGGCAAACCACAAAGTCCCTACTAACAGTCGTCATTTTTAACCATGACCACCAATTCTAATGAGCTTGAAAGTCAATATTTGGTAAGATCATTTGAACTCTCTTAGACAAGCTTTCTTGCAATTTCTTTATAAGTAGTCTTCTGGAATATTTTTCCAGGTTTCTTGAAGGACATTCAAAGCTTCTCTGGATGTTGAGATTCCGTTCTGCCATTATAGGTCATTAGAGTCTTAATGCCAAATATATTAATTTTGCTACCACAATAAATAATGTTCAGTTCTTCAAAGTGATCTCTCCTTATTGAACTGTCCTTCACAAGTTCAGATTTGTCTGATTTTTTTTTAAGGACACACTGTACTCTCTGATGAGATATATCAAGTTTTCAGCTAATAGCTGTCTGGGAATTACTTTATTGCCACACAAATGCTATTTAATGTCTGTCCAACTAATTCATCCCTTGAGTTAAGTGCTATTTTATGCTTGAATGATTCATAGATCCTTGTTAAGAGGCATAACAAACAAACAAACAAACACCATTCCTCTTAAAATGAGGCTGAGGCATGATGGGACTGAAAATGAGTGGAAAAAGCAGCCAATGTCCAAAGAAAAACTTTGAAAGACCTTCAAAAAGCGTATTCAAAGTGTTTAAGATTAAGTTCCACATTCCTCCAGAGATGCCAGGCACAACACAATGCATTGATTGGAGTCTTTAGAACTAGTAGCTCAAAATGATTTTTCCTTATTCAGCAAGTAGTTTAAGTTTGTTACACATACACACACAAAATCATCCATAAGGTTATTTATTATTCTGAGCAGAATAAAGACCTGTCTGTGGCCACATTTTGTACTCCATATCGCTGCTGACCCTTTTTGGCCTTGGTGGCTTTTTGGATCCGAATCTGCTCTTTACTTCCTGACAGATGGTCAAGTGCTACCAGTCATGTCCTAGTCTGTGGGGGGCACCAGCTGTATGTACAGACTGAGCACATGCAGAATACCCTCAATGTACCTTTTCTTCAACATTCACACCATATTTATTTGCAAATAATGTCAAGTCTTACACTGGTTAACAATATAAAAACCAAATTTACCAGTTATAGTACTTGTAAAAGGCCAAGCTGGCAGTGCTCCACCTGAACAGTTTGCATAACATTGCAATACAATACAAGCAATGTGGTAAAAAATATTGTATGATATAGCTCTCCTTAATATCAGATATGCCTTTGTTCAACATGCAAAGTATATTCCATTAGATAAAACTAGCATTCACAGCAGTACAAACTGTGTGTGTTTGTCTAAGAAACCAATTCATAGTCTTAAGGAATAATACACCTTGCGTGAACAGTTGGAAATTATCAACTCTTTATTAGGAACCAATGAAAATTCTTCCCTAGAGTCATTTGGAAATGATGCCCAACAGTATATTAATAGTTTGGGGGACAACAGCAGTGATAGAGACAGAAGGTTAACAGCTATTGGCCAGTTACACTCCTGGGATGCAGAATGACCAATTACTTTGATTAATAGGGGTCTAATTAAATAGCCTCTCTCCCAGCCATTGCTAGTAATGTTTTCAGTGATAAAACTGTAAGAAGATATTACTTGTTCTTTCCCGTATTTTTATTACTCCTATGTTGCCCATGTTTGTGAATCTGTGCTGTGGGCTGATTGCCAGTGCTTCTCATAAGACATTATTATTCTTTGCATTCAGACTGATGGGAGTGTGCTTGTGTATTTCTGCGTGTGAATGGGGTTGTTTGTGCTGTGTTCCCTCATCTATCAGTAGGCTGCCCTTCTCTGATGACCACTGAAGCTCCATTAGTACCCACAGTCCTGATTGATGTTGCACAGTACTGTGTTGGAAGGCTAGGAGTGTTTTTCTGAACCAGCGACATGCTTATTACAACACCTTTTCACCGCAGAAAATGGAAATTTCTATGCTGATGTCGTGAGGCTCAGATTTGAATTGATGGTGAAATCAACAAGTGACTTGCTTTTAATATATATATATATATATATATATATATATATATATATGACTGTTTAGATAATGGACTGTTTTAGGATATGCAGAATGGCTCTGGACCATAGCTGGCGAACTGTACAAGCTTCCTTAATTCAGGTGATTCAGGCGAGAGCAGCCAAGTGGTACAATCTGTCAATAGCTGGTTGTTTGGAAGGATTTAAGTAGGTGTTTTGGGGGTTGTGTCAGAGAAGGTCCAGTACTCTGATGGATCATTTTATGAGCTGTCTGAGACATCATAAAACTGGATGGCTTCTCTCTTTTTTTTTTTCATATGACGTGAAACCCAGTAACCTTAAAACCTCCTGATTTGACAGAATCAAACAACTGTTTTTAACATCCTTGATCAAATAAAGATGACATAGTTGGCTATTAAAATGAAATGCTGTAAAAAGCAAACTGGTTAGTTTATGAGATCAATCGCTGATAAGGTTTCCCTGATGAAAACATACTTTTTTCATGTCCTCTTTTTTTTCTTTAACCTGCTCTTCTGTGTGTTTTCACTCTCTCAGGTCTTGTCCATGTCAGCAAAACCGCATGCCTTGAAAAGTGAATGCTTCAGTTATGTCGCTACTTTTCAATATGGCCTTTGAATTCTTGTCTGCATTCATTAGTGGAAAGCAATGACACGATGAGTACAAGGGCCAGCTGCCAAAATATCCATGCCGCGAGACAATGAGGGCGATCGCGGGCTCTGTAGGCTGCTGATGAGTACACAGTCTCTTTGATTTTCCGTTTGAAACAGAGATGTGGTGCTTGTAGCCCACTGGAATGTCAAAATGAAGCCTCGCAGAATCACTCAAGTTTAGATTTATTTGTGCTAGCTTTGCTTTTCTTCCTTCCACAGTGGCTCTCTGTTGTCATCATCAAGGTCATAAACGAGTCATTGGTAGGAAATGAAAATAGTTATCTTGTTGTTTTCCCTATGTATCTGAAAAGTTTTTAATTCTTTTTTAAGGATTAGTTGCCTAAAGTGTAGGTTGTTGTTGATGATTAAAATTATGTTTGAAATTATTTTTTCTATACAGGGATGTAAGAAATATGAGGGAGAGCTGATGACATGCAGTAAAGGCTGAGTCAGATTGAAACTGACAGCCTCAACCAGCAGAGCTTCCCACGCACAAATTATTTTTTTATTGTTAAATTTGTGCTGTTTGGCAGATGGTGTACATTTTTTTCCATCATTTTTTTGCCAGCAGTTTATGCATACCATTGCCTTATGTACAATGACATGTGACAAAGTGCAGTGATTGCTTTGCTGCATATTGAACGTACCATTTTAGTATTCCAGTGTTGCACATTATTACATCCGTTTCCACACATTAACCTTTTCCAAGCTCTTTCCTTACTGTTGTGCTCATATGTGCCCAGACTATGATTAATATGCCTTTGTTCTCATGTGATAAAATCTTGCCAGTCTCCCTGCCTGCCTACCGACAACTCCAGTCACCTTATTATTTTCAAAAGGTTGTATGGTCACTGAGTTTAGATTATTCCATTCCCTACTCTACCTCTTATGCCTCACATGTCCCTTCCTCATTCAAATCAGTTTTGTCTCCAGGAATGGAATATAGAAATAGGTTTTAGCTTTTGTACGGATGTGTTTCACTACTGTATAACCATTTTTATCAACTTCCCACTAGGAAAGCTTGTGTGAGTTCCCTTGGTTTGCCTGTGTTTTCTCAGCTGGTCCTTTGAGGGAAAATTGTGCATTCTGACTCAAAGAGGGAAATGGGCCAAACACCGCATGTACTGTAGTGAGTATTGAAAAGAGAAAATGAGGGCGTCATGAACCTCATTAGTATTTTTCAAAACCTCTTTTTTATGATCTTTTCTAGCATAAGATTGTGCATATATACATAATGTCACAGGATTTTTGTCCTGTTTGTTTGGGTTTTATGTACTTGGGTTCATGCACACAGATCCTTTAAATAATATTACTAGGATTTCTCTCTGTTTTTGAATTAAAAGCAAATCCAGTAAAAAGCATTAATACAATAAAGCCTTACCTTGTTTATCAATATTTTTTTTTAGCTTTCCTATCCTGCTTAGTTCCCCTCAGCTTGAAGTCCAGGTAGTTTGAAGCACTATACCAAACCAGGAGTATGTCAAAAGTGTAGCAATTGGTCTGCATAGGGTGTTGTATTTTGAAAATCAAAGGAACGCTCTATGCCCTTCCTGTGTCTGCCTGCCTGCTCTCAAACAATACACTCTGCACATATATTTTATTTTATATTTAGTGTTGTTGAGAGCTGCTTTAGGGACACATTGGCACATGTAATGGAATCAGGCAACACTCATACATATGTGTTGGGTCATTGCTTGATCTAGGCCATTCCTGAACTTTTGGGGGTTATCTCTGCTGGCGCAATTATCACTGCAATCAGTAACATTTTGAAAACTAACCAGGCAGGCTAATATTGCCTCAATTAGCATAAGCTTTGCTAACTGCCTGTGACTAAGTATAATGATATGAAATGGGGTGATTACTCTAAAATGATCAACTTTTTCATTTTGGTGTTGACTGCAAGCTGCAACTGCACTTGCTGAAATCTCTCATAATACACAATTTGATAGGCCAGTGCCTGTGCTGGAACATTTGACTGGCTGGTGCTTGCACTAAAAAAGTAATCTTTCTCAGCTCCTCACTGCAAATGTAAGCAAATTGCATATTACAATTACCCTATTCAATGTTAATGACAAATGAGAGTGCTTATGTGAATTCTGTCTTATATTGTTTTGAGTGGCCACAATCAAATTACGTTCTGACTGTTGAGTGGCCATCAGGTCTCAGCTCTCAGTTCTGCCTGAATAGACAACTAATCAGGTACATATTATATAAAAGATTTTTGATGCCACCAAACTCTGTGTAGCAATAACTGTATAGTTATTATTACCTAATGCTGCATTTATGCAGTTTTTACAGCATGAGATTAACAGAGACCACTGCAAGATGTTTTTACTATGTTAGTCAGCTGTCAGTATACAGTTTGTCAAACCTTTGCAGTGCGATACAAACAAATACACAACACTGATGTGAGTGTTTTTTACAGTCAGAATCATATGAATCATAACCGGTGGTATAAAACTAACTGGACAGTGAGAGATATGTCAATCAACTGCTGTTTGTACAATTCCATGAAGCCCTGAAGCTGCAGTCATACTTATCCTGTAGGATTGCCAAAAGCAGCAGTAATGGAAAATTGAATGGAAAGGTTAAAAATAGGGTTTAAAGTCGGATTTGTCAGCTGTGGGAACCCGAAGTGCTGGTATAGCTGTGCAGCAGGTGGAAAAGACTCACTTAGAAATAAGTCACAAAATAATTCTGTTATGGGCAACAGTAGATTGTTCTTTGTCTACAAGTTGTGCTCAAGTGACCTGTGTTGCTCTGAGGTTTACTGCTCTTTATAGATTTATCCAGTTGCATGTAGTCTGAGATATAATATCTGCCTGCTACCCCCTATCCAGTATAACGACAGAGTGAAGATACAGTTTTACAAACTAAACCACATCACTATCTTAAATTAAAATTTATGACTGATACTGACACAAAAGGGCTCGATTGGCTATCTATTTAATATGAGGATTGGATCAGTACAGCCAAGGGATTGGTTTGGCTCTAAAATTGAAAGAGCTAGATTCGTGCATCACTAATGAACTGCACAGGCTGCCTACACCAGTCCAACACAGTCAATTACTGTAAACTGTACCATAATATTGCAAACAGACCAGTTCAGCCTCCACTAAACTGTCAAGTATTCTCATACAACTCTTGAATAAAACAAGACTTCATAATATTAAATATTTATAAAATATATTCTTCATTAAGACATGATGTTCAGATCCAATTTCTGATTAAATAAATCTACAATTAATAAGAACATTTCATATAAGCTGAGTTTCCAGTTTGCCAGATTGCACTCGCTGCACAGACCTTATGTTTGAAAATAGTCTGTCATCTAGCTCCCCTGTCCTCTCTTTCTTACATCTTCCTTCATCTCTGAGAGTGAAGTCACCACACTTAACCCTTTCCACCCCCCCCAGGACACATAGCAACTGTAGCATTAGCCAGCAGACAGATTGTGTGCTTGTGTGCCAAACAATGTACTCTATGTGTTTGCAGTTTGAAAAGCTGAATTTGAAATTAAATGCCACTTAAAAAAAGTATCTCTGTTATTCTTGCTCCAGTTCTGTAATGCATGCTTGATGCCTGGGATGACAAAAATATGGATTATAATTGTCATGGTCTCCAGGATCCCTGGGAAGTTGTTGTTTCACCCCTCCTTGCCAGGGCGGAGTCAGGCTATGGTTCCCGCCTCTGTCTTCGCCTGTGCAGCTCTACTCACCTGTCGTCCATCTGCAGTAATTACTCACCTGCCACTCATCACTGGTGATTTCTCCTGCCCTACTTAAGGCCTCAGTGATGTCTGCTTCTTCACTGAATTGTTGTGCTAACCTGTGTCAGAGTAGCCCTGGCTTACCTAGTGATTTCCTTGTATCATCTAGTGCTATTTTCTAATGTTTATCGCCTCTCTTTGTACAGACTTCCCTGGACCTCCGCCTGTTACCCCTGCCCCGTGGACCTTGTGTGGATGTGAGTGAGCTTTTCGTGGGCTGGACTTGGAGTACTTGTGAGTCACAGATTGTGTGAAGAGGATTGTGAACATTTCCCTCCCCTGGAACTCCCCCCCCCCCCCTTTCCTGGGG
>VVHJ01016385.1:2851-10351 GCA_015107715.1 Tylochromis polylepis
CAGCATAGCGAGCAACAAAACAAAGAAGAGGAACTGAGAGGGAGGAAGACCAAGATCAGTCTGCTGACCTCTGGCTGACCTCTGTCCAATTGACCCCGTTTGTCACTGTGGTGATTGTTGCAGGGGTCATGCCGGAGTCAGCGAGACGTAATACTGTTAGAAATCCACGCACATATTTCCTCACTCTCTCATACACTTTCCTTTCTATTGTTTTAGTCTCTAGAAATTCTCACAAGCTGCAGCTTGTTACAATGTATGTGTGTGGTCTTGTGTGAGGCTGGTAACAATGGACAAACAGTGGATACAGAGACACCACACATCTTCTCTTCAGATTTTTTTTTTCTGTATTAAGCTGTTTTTTAAACACAGATGTACACCAAAATGATTTTTTATGCTTAAACCCCAGTGTTTTGTGCAGTGTCTGTTCCATTGTATTAGCTGTATGAAATGTATGTATGTAATGTAATGTAACATCAGCTAATATATATGCATTTTCACAAAAAATGCCAATCAACATTTTTGACAAAGCTAAGTATTGTCACAGCCTTTAAAAGACAACATTTTACATGTACTTAGATTAGTTGAAAATGACGTAAAGACATAAAGATCTGTGTGACCTCCAAATTCCTGCTTCTAATTTCAGATATAACTGGTGTTATTGTATTCTACTATAAAAATCTTAGAAACATTGTGTCTAACCAGATAATTATGCTGGATGGCATTACCTTGACCTCCAGTAACACTATGAGGAATCTCATTTTTGACCAAGATATGTCCCTCTATGAACATAAATGTGTAGGACTGTTTTCCTTCATTTAGAAACATCATGTAACACAGTGATGCTGAAAAACTAGTCCATGCATTTATTACTTCGAGGCTGGATTATTGTAAGTAATGATTGTCAGGCTCATCAAAAAGTTGAGAGAGCCTTCAGTTGAAGAGTACTGACAGGGATGAGAAAGAGAGAGCATATTTCTCCCATATTGGCTCATCTTCATTGGCTCCCTGTTAAAGCCAAATTAAATTCAAAATCCTTCACTTCACATCTCTTCTCTTCACTTAAAGACCTCATAGTACAATTTCACTCCATAGAGTACTTCTGTCTCAGACTGCAGGCTTACTTGTGGTTCCTAGGGTATTTAGTAGTAGAATAATAGGCATTAGCTTTCAGACCCCTCTTCTGTGGAACCAGCTCCCTGTTTGGAATCTGGAGACAGACACACTCTCTACAACTTAAAACTTTGTTGTTGTTTTTTTGATAAAGCATATACTTGTGGCTGAATTCTCCCTTGGTTACATTATAATCGACCTAGCCTTTTGGGGTTTCCCATGATGCAGTGAGTGTTTCTTCTTCACTTACCTTTTTTCACTCACTTTATACACAGCATTGCATTTAATTATTAGTTTTTAATTAATTACAATTATTGATTATTATTTATCTCTGGTTCTTTTCCAGACTGTGTCTTTTGTCCTGTCTTCATCCCCTCACTCCCAACTGTCAGTGGTAGATGGCCGCCCCTCCCTGAGCCTGGTTCTGCCAGAGGTTTCTTCCTATTAAAAGGGAGTTTTTCCTTCCCACCGTCGCCAAAGTGTTTGCTCATAGGTAGTTTGTCTAATTTTGGGGGTTTTCTCTGTATTATTAGAGCATCTTTACCATACAGTATAAAGCACCTTGAGGCAGCTGTTGTTGTGATTTGGCGCTATAGAAAAGCTACTGAATTGAACTGAAAAGTTGATCATTTTCAGCAGGATCAATCTCTTGTCTTACTTCCAACAATATTGCATTTGTGTTATATTTTTATATTTTTATATATATATTTTGTCATCATCTTCTGACAATGACTATAATTTAGACGGCACTGATAACGGAAAAGTTTGTGTGGAAAAGGAGTGATATGACCTGTGAAATGACCCTTTTAATGTGAGAGTGCACAGAGGCTGAAACATAAAGAGCATCGTCTAAGCTACAAAAAAAGGAATCAAACTACACAATTTAACAGGAGGTAAAGTGAAAGAGTGACTAAAAATAAAGTAGCATAAACACAGCAAGAAAGAGACAGCAGGAACACAAAAAACAAAGAATAGAGAAAACACCCTGAGAAATATTAACTAAAAAGACATTTACAGACTGTGAAATGTTTTTGAATGTTTCCTCAAACTCAAGATCAGTGGTCCTCCTCCTCAACTATATACATGAGTTATGAGTAGTAAGCGCTTTAATAATTACCAAAAATTTGATTTATATTCAAAAATGTCTGTTTTTAAACCACTTATCTAATATCTAGAGTCGCAGGTGGGCTAAAGCCTAACCCAGCAGATCTAACACTCAGAGAAAGACAACTGTTCATTTTTGCATTTACACCTACTGCAAATTTAGAATCACCCGTTAACCTAACATGCATGTCTTGATGCTGTGTGTGGAAGCCAGAGTAGCTGAAGAGAACCCACCTAGGCACAGCAAGAACATGCAAACTCCACAACGAAAGCCCCAGCTGACCAGTAGATTTTAAAACAGAATCTTTCTGCTGTAAGGACAAATGTGTGCATCAATCTAAGACAAACCTTACACTTTTTATGGTTCTGAACTAAACTTTGCTCAGGAAATTGTTGCATCCTAGGCTCTTACAGCAATAACAAAACACTATTACCATCATAAACATCAATTAGTCCTCATAAATGGCAGTGAGCAACATCCTGCTGACACCTAACACACACAAGTTATTACTATCCAACGTACCCTGCTTGGCTAGGAGTAGTAGAACAGGAGACCTAATTGGATTTAATGGACGATGGCCATGCAGACATTCAGCCACTCTCTGATGGATAGCAATGTGTAAATAGCAGAAGAAACAAACTCCTGCACCAACTACATCAATATATTGAAACTCGCAAAATAAAATAAGAGCATGGCAAGAACATGAATATAAGCAGTCATAAGATTTAATGTGACCCTTGATGTTTAATAACTTTGATGCCAAATTTTTTTTAAATACTTCTGAATGTGTGTTCTCGCACGTGAATGGTAAATTTAGGGAAGAGAAACAACAAATGAAAGAAATAAATACAATGAATCACGCATAGAGAGGGGTGGAGTTGATATTAAACTCTCTCTCAGAATCTTTTCAATATTTTAGATGCCAAACCTACTTTTGTTTTTATGGAAAATGTAATTATATTATTGTGTATAGTATTATACACTAGGGAATGTGTGTATATGTGTGTCGGGGTTGGGGGATGTTGAGGAGAAATACAGTCTAGTGATTTACAAATAATACAACACAAATATTAACTGTAGGCCAAACTTAGTTATACAAACAACACAAGTTTAAGGTTGTTTACCATAATCTAAAATATTAGACAATACAGTTACATACTATGCACTGATTAAGTTGCATTAAAGTACAGTATGGATGTAATATTAACATATACTATGCTGTAAAGTGGAATAGGAAAATGATTTGAATGAACCAGAACACTCACACAGAGGGGGCTGTAAATTATATTGGCCTATGCACAGATGGTGTGTCTGCATGTGTGTGTTTGTATGCCTGTGTCTCCCTGATTTACAGCCTCTGACATGTTAGGAGGAGAAGGAAATTGAAGTCTAAAACCAGAAACCATCAATCCATATGCATACACGTGCACACACACACACAAACACGCACATAAACATACAGACAAACACAGAGCAGCTGTTGCTCTAATTAGCTTTGCCCTGTTGAACACACTAATCACCATTACCTGGCTCTGTCTGCTAATTCAAAGATCAATTTAATTTTATGGATTCTTTATTGGAAATATAATTCACAGAATATACCACCTCTGTGCTCTGATTGACAGATTTTACCACCTGTTAGTGGATTACAAATTTCCATGGATTCAATTATATATTTGTCAGTTGTGATTTGTCTCTTATTTCCAAGCGAGGGACTCTTAGTATTTCATTAAAGTTTACATGAAATTTGATAAGACAAACCTGTGAAGCTGGATTTTATCAAGTTTGGAATTTACGTTTTTTTCAATACTGCATCAGTCCTAAAAATAATGGAGTCAGTCTTTTTAAAAAAGACTTAAGGACTGAAATAAAATGGTATGAATGAACTGAATTGGTAATGAACTAATGAACTGGTACTGGTAGTACTACCCATATAGTTAAGATGTAAATCAGTTCTTGATCTATCAACCACAATTTACAGTTTGTGGGCCAACTGCTATAGACACCCATGTTATAATTCAACAACTCTGAGCAACGGAAGCTGCATTTCTGCGTTATAATTTCTGTAAATATCATACTTCAGCAGTGTAGAATTCTATATAAAGTTTGGAAATGGATTTTAAAAAATTTTAAAGCCTGCTTTTCCTATATTAAAATTAGATAATGCCCCTTTGTTAAAACCTCCATGTCTGCAAAACACCCATATCTATTCCATTCTAAGGCCCACTTTGAAAGAGAGCAAAATGTGTAACTTTATGGACATTAAATATTTTTTTCTTCTAACAATTTGGGTAAACCAGCCCTTTATAATACATCATGTACTGCACCAATTTCCAGGGCTGAAATGATGATATTAAAACTACAGTTCTTCTAAGGTAAGTAAATTCAGTAGAAAAAAAAACATACAACTTCAACAAAAACATAACAGCAGGGTGCTAACACGCAAGGCATACGTGGAGCACTATAACCAAGTCACTGACATAGTATACAGGAAGGTCAGTGACAAGTATGGTCTAGAAGTCCCAACGTCAAAATGGGAGATGCCCCCTTGGGTGGTTGAGAATAACCAAGCTAAGCTCTTGTGGGACTTCCAGGTACAGACAGGTATACTGGTGATGGCTGACCAACCCGACCCAGCAGTGGTGGACAAGCAGAGGAAGAAGGCCGTAGTGACAGATGTAGCTATATCAAGTGATAGCAATATCAAGAAGAAGAGGAATATGTGAACCTTACAAATACTAAGGGTTGCGAGCTCAAGTAGCTCAAGTGGTCGAGTAGGTCACCTACTAACCGGAAGGTTGGTTGTTTGATCCCAGTCTGCTCCAGTCTGTATGCCAAGTATCCCTGGTCAAGATACTAACCCCATGCTGCTCTCCTATCTAACATTCACACTCTGAATTTTAGATAGGAAGCACTTGGAAATGGCGTAGAAGAAAGTGCTGAATGGGTGAATGTACAAGTTGTGTAAAGCGCTTTGAGTAGAAAAGCACTACGTAAGATTTACCATATCCATATGGTGAACGCAACAGTGGTAATTGGAGCAGCTGGGGTAGTGACCCCCAAACTGGGCGAGTGACTCCAGCAGATCCCAAGAACAACATCTGTGCAGGACCCTCAGTCTCCCAGGTCTCTGCTAGAGGCCTCTAGTAAAGACCGGCTGCAAGCGAGTGGGGATGTCTGGATAAGCAGGTGTGCTGACATGGATTTTTGTTTTGATATCTACCTGATTGCATTAAGCATTTTATTGTTAGATATTCAGACATTATGGATCATTTTCTTTCCGTATATATTTGAATATATTAGTTTTCTGTTTATATCATTTTTATTATTTTCTAGGCAGCAACTTTTCAGACTTATCTGAGAAAGTACTGGTTATAGATAATTTATTTATCAACTCTTTGACCTAAATAAGATGGTGGTTGGATGTTATTGTCATGAGTTGTGGTCATGTGGTCAATCACGGGTGATTTAAGATGCCACTGCCCTGTGTTTATTGTCTGATGAAGAGCAGGTGTGCTAGAAGCATCACACACTACTTGCAATAAATAAGGTAAATTGGAGTTCTGCACTCTGCGAACTGTTAGACCCTTTTCAAGAACATTATGATGTCACAGCAATATCTTTCAAAGATGGGGTGATATAAAATATCAGTCTTTTTATTTTATTGGAGATTTGTGTAACATTTTGTAAAACACAGTGAACTCTGTGTTCAAATTTTGATTAGTTCATCCTATCTAGGTGAAGATTTCTGCCAGATTTTTAAACTGCCTGCACCAGTCCAAACCCTTTATTTGACATTAAAAAGCTACCATCTGTATTTACTAAAGATGTGCTGTGTCCAATTTGCAGCTGCACACAGTCTGATTGTGATAGTTACCTCTGAGTGTGTTTGAGTTAATCAGAAGTATCTAACTTGTGCAGGTTTGTGGTTCAAAACTTTGAGCATCGTGCAAAAGTTCTGGCTCTGTCAAAGTAACATTAAATTTATTAATACAAGGTTTGGTCAGAGTTGGGCGGAAATGTTTTCTGCACATAGTACAGGTTGATATTACACACATATTTCAGATTTATACAATGGAGTAGTTTACAGGCCTCCTTTGGATGAATCCTGAGCTTCACCTGAGCCCCAGAGTCTTCCAGAAAATAGCTTTTTCAACCTACATGACCGCACACAATCCTCAACAATTACTATCTGAGAATGTCTGTCATTATTGAAATTAAATGGATGTTTGTTTGTTTTTTATAAATTAGCATCATTTAGTACTCAGCAGAATTTTCACTCATCCAGCATGATATTTTTATCTCTTAGTAAATCATGAATTTGGCATCATATGAATTTAAAGTGATCCTGACCTTTACCCCCCAAATTGAATTAGTTTAATGTTGAAACAAAAATCCACCTAGATGGCCACTAAACAGGAGAAAACTTGTATAGATAAAAGGGCAGTGAACATCTACCAAGCTTCCTCTAACATTCAGGCAAATTGAATTGAACAGAGCAGGACGGGCCCCACAGATTTGCTGCAATTAATCTCTTAAGATCACTTTAAGTAATACTACACAGCACTGATCTAGCATCCACACTTTGAGAGCAGTACCCAGTGGCTGTATAGATGCAGGTTCACAAATGAGTAAAATGTTGTTCAGCTATGGCAATCAGTTTTGGAATACCTGGAACACAGAGAAGGAGAAAGCATCTCTTTCATGAAAAAGCCAAAAAGCTCAGTAGATTTAACCTATGATTCACTGTATTAACCGTTGCCAGTATTATACTGAGTTGTATACTCTGTCCACTCCTGGGTCAGCGTCTACTTTTTCATCATTAGTTTTTTGGACTACACTGCTTTCCCTTTTTTCTTGCTCATCCTGCCAAAAGTCAGCATCAAAAGAGCCAGAAAAACAATTTGCTCTTGTAAATCTTTGCAGAAACAAGCATTTCAGTAGTAACTGTCAAAAGCTTTGGAAGAACAGTGTTTTTCTAGGCCTCCACCATAACTGGAAGTCATATCCATGGCCTGGTTTTAGAAAACTGTGGTCAGGGTTACAGATAATGAGGTCATATTGTTTGGTCACATGTAGCTCTATAAACTTTCTAGGAAAAGGCCAACCACAGAGAAAGCAAGAGAGGGTTAAAAAGAAAAGGAGAAAAAAAAGAGTTGAAAAGTTCAACTCGCTCCTCTTGGGCAATAAACGACTGGTACTGACACACATTCTTTATCATATCGTTGTCTGCTCTTTCTCTCTGTATTCATTTTCATCTGAGCTTGACCTTTTTTAACTTTACC
>VVHJ01016385.1:15351-28495 GCA_015107715.1 Tylochromis polylepis
GTTAAATACATTCACAAGTAACTGAAATGGTTGGCCCACCACAGCAGATGATGTACTGTACATCATCTGCTGTGGCCTTTACTTTGACATGTGATCATGTCCAAGCATGCCCAGCTAGTAGTAGACCCTGGACATAAAGAGATTATAAGGAACAACTCAGGTTCCCCTTAGAACATAGATTACCTTTCTCATCTTTCTGCCACTATCATCCACCTCAAGAAAAAAACAGCAGAAAATGTGTACATGGATGGATGCATTTCATTGTTCAGGTTTTCACCTTTGTACACTATATTTCCAAACCAAGTGAAGGTTAAGGATCACCCATTCACAAACAGTAGAGTTTCGCTCTCTGTCTATCTCTGTGCCCTTCTTTCCTCATCATTTAGATGGAGTCTGTCTGCTGCTCTGCTTCATTACGCACTCATCAATATTTCAGAGACCCTCTCACACATTCATCACAGGATGAGAACTCGTTAAGCTGGAAACTCCTCCTCTTTATCATTCTCCCTCTCCACAATACCCTCTAATTAAAGTTTTCTGCCTCCCTCTCTCTTTGTCTTTGTCGCTTTGTCTTCTGTCTAACACTTGAATGTTTTGCCTGAGTGGTAAATTAAAAGTTTGGGCATAGCATGCAGTTGTGAACACAGAAGGCATAATGTCTGTACTTGTCTATTCAACTGAACGCATGCAGAGAGTGAGTGAGCTAGCAGCAGGGCCACCTGTTGTTGGACAGCTGAACTGCAGCTTATGTTGGATTTTTCCTGCCTAGTTTTATTAAGCCTCAGCCGCAAAAGGTTGATGTGGTATTTTCATCACCATGCTGGGCGGGCGGGCAGACGACATGGACACCTAAGTTGTGCAAGTTTCAAATTGATACCATAGGCGTAACTATGAAAAATGTGAGACAAGTTCGAATCACAGTGACCTCAGCCTCAAGATCGGGGGTCAGAGGTCAAGTTTTCTGAAAAACCTTTTGAATTTGAGAAGGATGTCACCTAGGATTTTTTCAAATTGATACCATAGGTGCTTCTACTAGGAGGCTGAGGGATACCACTGGCCACCGCCAGTATTTTTTCTCAGTGTGTCGGCTCAGTTTTTAAATGAATTCACATCTGGACAACTGGGCAAATAACAAAGTACGACTGTCTACAATTTGAACAAATCTTGGCCAACTCAAAATATGATAGAACACTAACTTTTTCACCTTTGGACATGAAACTGAAATCTGTAGTCACTGGATGTCTTCTTAACAATGAATGTAATGTAGTCAGCTAGTTGGCCTTTCCTCTGAGGCCACGTGTGACTACAGCCAATATTTTTAATGTTTATTGGCTTTCAGTGCAGAGAAGCAACCTTGTTCAGACCTTCACTGATAGTGCTGACACACAAAAATTGGACTTATTGAGGAGGAACACTTAGCTGCTCCATTCAGATCGATTATCTTCAGATTATAAGTGGTGGTGCAGTGCAGTTGCAGATCTGGAGCCAGGTTGAAATGAGCTGATTGGGATTCCAGGGAGGGTCCGGCGATCCTTTGAAATTTTTACACTCAATCCAGAGCATCAGAGTGAGGTAGCAGGCTGCAAAGCCAAGGTCAGAGGTCATGAGGTAAAGAAATAAAAAGGTTCAGACAGTCAGAAGGCAATGAGAGAGGAGAAGAACAGCGCAAAACAGTTGATGAGGCATTCATCATCATATGAGATTGGGGGAGAGATTGGGGGATTTCAGTTTTATATAATTCATTATATTGTATTGGAAATTACATTTCCTAGGATTAAATGTGTAAAACATAGAAACCTTGGGGTTAAATGTAATTTTTGAATGTTTGTGTGTTTACTGCATGTTATTACTGTGTCTAGATGGATTTTCTTAAGGTCCTCCTACTTCTTCCAACAGTCCTAAGACATTCAATAGTGCAGGACCTGTCACCCTGGTAACCAGGAAAAAATGACCTTTTTTCGTTTGTTTTAAACATAGACTGTGTATAAAAGTATCCCCCATGAGTTTCTAGACTCCTCATTTTAAAGCTTTGTTAAAATTTGGACCCCTGCTACATACGGATGGGAATCCCAGTAGTCCAATTCCTTGGAATTGTTAGTCTACCTGCCTATTGATCCCACTTATCAGTGCACTTGCGCTGCAATCAGCTGGTATCAGTTTGTGTGTCAGAGGAAGAAAATAGTGGCACAGTCTTCTTTGTGGATATGGAAATTATTTTTATTTTTATTGCACAAAAAGACGAGAGTGCAATGGTAACGTGGAAATTGCATTTATGACAGAAACAACTGCATTATGCTGCTAACACAACTTCGGTTCTTTGCAAGCATCTGCACAGACAGCATGTTAACACTAACTTTATCAAGAATCCAGAGTGACGTTAAAGCTGGGTGAATGCTGACCTCAGCCCTCTTCATCTTCAGAAATAGAATCACTGTGGCGATCGGTTTAAAGTATCTTGGTGCTGTCGGCTTTGTGTTCTACTAAGAGAGTGTTTGTGAAATACAAAGAAAGCGATAATATTCATTAGGATTTGGGTTGGTGTGTAGGACTGTAGCCTATAGGTTTATATTAAGTGATAAAAGGACTGGTTTATAGCATTTTTCTACTCCACCTACACACTCGAAGCGCTTTATTTGTCTGATTCGCCCAAGGACTTTTTTTTCTATTTAAGCACTTTCTGGATAAGATTCACACTGATGCATCATAGAGCAACTTGGCATTAGTATTTTGGTATCCAGACTGGAGCAACTAGAGATCAAACCACCAACCTTCCAGTTAGCAGATGACCTGCTCTACCTCCTGAGTTACAGCACCTGGTATTCCTAGGCGGTCTCCTATCCAGATACAAGCCGGACACAACCCTGCTTAGCTTCCAGGATCAGTCAAGATCAAGCATGGTCAGGGCGGTATGACTCTAAGTTAATTAGACAATGAGTTCTGGCTCATTTTACAGAGTAACATGAAAGTAACGTAACGAGAAAAGTGTTCTGTGTAATATGTGTAATAATTACTTTTTTTGAGTAATGACCCCCACACCGACCACAACAAAGGGGAAATATACCTCCAACATGCCAAACATTTGACCCACAACACAGAGTTAACCTGCACAAATGTAATGTCTTTGATATGCTGCTTAGAGATGGTGGTGACTTTCAAAGCTAAGCCAATGAGAACCCAATGAGAATCGATAAGGAATTGGAATCGCTAAATTCTTATCAATTCCAATCCCCATGTTTTTGTTTTTTTTGGGGGGACTCAGAAATGGCCACATATGGATAAAAGGGTGGAGGCTTAATTTTATTTAAATGTTTGCAAACTCAGTTACCAAGTCACATGGGTTAATTCCACAGACAGATAAAGTCTCCTAACTGGTGGTACCACAATAAAAAAATAACAGAATTTCACTTGTTAAAAGTAAAGCACACATTTTTTAGCTGGTCGGTAACACAGCAGGTAATTCCATGAAAAATCCTTGGAAAAAAAAGATCATTTCAGTAGCTGCAGTACATCAAAGCAGTCAGATCACCAGGATCACCAAGCAAGTGATTTATCTGAATAAAGAAAAGCTCGAGTCTGGAGCAGCTGACTTATGTGTTAAACTAGCTTTAAGCAATGTTGGGGTTGTTACTAAAGAAAAGTAATGTATCACACATTGCTCGTTACTTTTCTAAAAAAGTAATGCAGTATATTACTCAATTACTGTAATTAAGCAACGTAAGTAATTTGTTACACTACTCATTACATTACTTTCTGGTTACTCTGTAAAATGACCTGAAACACACCAACACAGATCAATATCCTACTAAATTACTAAATCCTACTAAATAACCCAAATTATAGGAAAGGAGGACAAAACTAATGTGAACGCTTTGTGAACAAATACAAAAACAAGAAGCTTGCAAATTCACACTTCCATTGCACACAGACAAATTGCATAAACGTACACACTCAGAAATATTTACAGGTTTCCCTTAATTTTAGAAAGTGAGTCAACGAAACTTCTTTCCTCTCTCGTTCTGTTTTAGTTCATTACTATGGAAACTTGGTAATTTAATTGTTATACAGAGCATCATGCTGAGTTTTACCTTGAGAACACAAGCACATAAAAAAAAAAATTCCCCGCTCGCCCCCCTGTGGGTGGCCTATCCTTCAAGCTCGGGTCCTCTACCAGGAGACCGTTCTCACTCCCAAGGCGTAATATAGCAACATTTTGTCACGTCCCAAGGCGTTAAATGTTACGCGAAAGGTAACCGTCCGCGTCCCTATGAGAACGTGTTGCTACCAGAGGCCTGGGAGCTTGAGGGTTCTGCACAGTATCTTAGCTGCTCCTAGGACTGCGCTCTTCTGGACAGAGATCTCCGATGTTGTTCCTGGGATCTGCTGGAGCCACTCGCCTAGTTTGGGAGTCACTGCACCTAGTGCTCCAATTACCACTGGGACCACTGTTACCTTCACCCTCCACATCTTCTCGAGCTCTTCTCTGAGCCCTTGGTATTTCTCAAGCTTCTCATGTTCCTTCTTCCTGATGTTGCTGTCATTCGGTATTGCTATGTCTATCACTACGGCTGTCTTCCTCTGCTTGTCCACCACCACTATATCTGGTTGGTTAGCCATCACCATTTTGTCCATCTGTATCTGGAAGTCCCACAGGATCTTAGCCCGGTCAGCATGCTGGAAGATCGTCCCACATCCAACCTGGAGAAACTTCACTTTATATATATATATATATATACACACATGCCTCACAGATATGAATGTACAAACATTCATATCTGTGAGGTATTCTACAGTAGTAAGTATGTGTAAATGGAGGGCTGCAAGTCCAAGAGTGTAAGCACATACAACGTAAAGCTGAATGGAACAGTCTGAGTAGAGCTGTCGGAAGACCAGTTCAGTATTTTGAAATATTTTTCAAAATATCTTCATCTAAATCTGAGAATAGCTGACTTGACTTTCTGTGACTGAAGGATTATTTCAGTACAAAGACTTTTATTTTGCAGCTGCATCCTAAAATAGCATGATTTTCACTGATAACTATACTATTACTGCATAATCTGTGGCCAAAACACTAATGGTGAGCCTTCAAAATCTTTTATTTACAGTCTGTGGTCTGGGAGAAACCAAGGCACTGTTTACCATCCCAGCGGTAAAACACTGTTGAGACAATGGAAATTTTATTTATATAGCACATTTCATTAGATGAAAACTCAATGTGCTTAACAAAGAAAATGAAGAAGCATTAAAAAATAAGTGTTGAGCACTCTGGGTGCTCAGTCAGAGTAGAAAAGCACCACATGTCCCGAGGGGGACTGTAGCTCAAGAACTAGAGCAGGTCAGCTGCTAATCAGAAGGTTGGTGGTTGGATCCCTGGCTGCTCCCATGTGCATGCCAAATATCCTCGGGCAAGATACTAACTCCAAATTGCTCTCCAGTGCATCCGTTGGAGTATAAATGTGTGTGAATAGATAGACAGAAAGCATTTAAACATAGAAAAATGTGCTTGTGTGACAGCATGAATGAGGCCAGTTATATAAAGTGCTTTGAGTGCTCAAGTAGAGTAAAAAAGCACTATAGAGGAACCAGTCTGTTAACAACTTGTGTTTATTTGTTTGCTTTTTGTTTGTTTGTTTTTTTCAGGTGCTGTGACATGAAGACTGGTCAGATGAGATAAAACTGAATGGAGCTACAGAGTAACTTGAATTTTTTTAAAAAACACACACCTGGAGAAAAATTACAGTCCCAGTTCAACCGAAGAAGACGAAGAGAATTTGCAAAAAGTGCCAAAGATTTTTTGAAGGTTGATATTTGAAGGGGTTTGTATAGAGTTCCTGAATGTGCTGTAGTTGCTAGCTGTTTCTTTGCCATGTTTAGTTCTCTCTGAAGCAAGACAAGTATCTGCTTGATATTTTTGATTTATGTCACTTTACTGTCAACCTGAAAGAAGACAGACAAAGTCAGTCACATTTAAGAAATCTGTATTGATTTGCAATGGCTCTTCTCTTCAATGAGACAAGTAGACTTAAGGCCACCAGGCCATTCGTTATAGGGGTCAAGGGTACTTTCCACAGAGTTGTTCAATCAGAGACATCTATGTTAAAGAATTTACTATTTACTGCTCAAAAAAAACAGTCAAAAAAATTAAGGGAACATTTTTCAATTTTCCCCTAAAAACTTTTCCATCTGGGTATGTCAAAACCCAAAAATTAAATTAAAAATATTTTAACTTTCCCCAAATTCTGTGTGGATTGCTGCCATTCAGGTGGACGTTAAGAGAATAAGGATCCAGGTTGGGCTGAGTGTGAGAAATGCAACAACAAAGTGATGTAATGACATGAGTGTTTTAGCTAAATGATCATCAGAATAAGTGCTTTAGCAAGTCAAACTTTCAAGATTTTCATCCCAGCAAAAAACATATGACGATCACAGTCATAACAGTATCAGAATGCCCATTTTAGCTTCTGAATAAAGCAACTCTCTCTAGAACTCTCATCAATCAACTCAGCAAATTAACTGGAAAAGTAATTGCTCCATACTGATTTTTTGATGTTTGTTGTAAAACAGTCTTAAATATGCAGTTCATAGGTACTGCACTAAGAGATAAGCTAAAGCTTCATCTCCTCTCTAGTTTTTAAGCACTACTAAAGGTTAACATTTCACTGGGAACCTTTAATCATACTGAAAAGGATTCAGATTATTACCATTTTTAAAGTTATTTAAGGTCCCATGTTTAGCTAAAATATGCCATAAGAATAAAATATTAACTAGGAACAATCAGAGGACAAAGACATGGTCCAGTTAATCTGTTACAGCTTGAAAGTATCTTTAAAACAGAGTCCTTTGTGAATTTATGGAGACAAAGATGGAAAAAAGTAATTATTGTTGATTTTACAGTTTTTTAAATCACAACTAAAAACTACTTATGTTGTTTTTTATTACTTCCACATCAAATCAACACATTAGGCAAAAAAGGTGAAGGCGACAATTAGCAAGGCATGTCATTCCGTAGAGACAGACAGGAGGCTGGAAGGTAATTACTGCTAACATCACTGCTTTTTAAATGTAGCAGAAGCTGTGAGTGCTCACTAACCTTTTATGGCCTCAGCAGAAATTCAAAGTGCCCTGTTTGAGTGTGAAAGAAAGCAGAGAGAGGAGATTTTTAACAAGATGGAGAAAGATCGAGATGGATGTTATTATTGTGGCTGTTATTGCCTTTCAAAAGCACATTACACCAAGTGTTATCAACTAAGTGTACGCTTTCACTGCAGCCATAGCACTGTTGCGGTGTGTGTTTATGTGTATGAATTTTTGAGTTTTATGTGAGGCAGTACCTGCCTGCTCCCTACTTATCCAGTCACTTTTCTAATCAGCGCCTGGCTTCTTGAGCAAAAACTTCACTTCATCAGTAATCTACTTCTGTTCTGTGGTGCCTCAGGCAGGAACTCAGCCACACACTTGCAGCCACATAAGCCGTGGAAACAGACTAACAGCGAGAAAGTGGGGACACATTTCAAAATTCTTTCTTGATTGTGAAGCTTCCTGACTAAATAAACTGACCTGGAAATATCTAAGGAGGGACACATTACTTCTTGAAGAACAAAAGCTCTACTGTTTTCTTTTCTCTCTCTCTGTTAAACTCTGTGACAGGAAAGTAGATGCTGACCATATATTCTCATTGAGGCTTGGCGTTGGACTATATCCTAGGCTCATTTGTATTCACTCAAACTTACTTGAAATAAACTTATATGAATGAATAATTGTGGGCATTTTAGCTTGTGTCCTCTGCTGATTTAGGTCTTGTCCTGTGTCTTGCAACTTGTTTTTCAGCATTTGGTTACCTTTTTGGCAAGGGCGTTTCTCCTTTTTTACCCTTTTCCTCAGTTCTCCACATTTCCTCAGTTCTCCCAAGAAACAGGTGTAAATTTTGTCTGTAATGAGCCATGTAGATATTGCATGCCTTGAGACAGCATCTTCTAAATCTACATACAAATAACAGCATCAGTGCATCTGTTGGATTCTGTGAGGTCCCAAAGCTCCTGGGAAACGTTTCTGCGTTCCACTGATCTTAGTGTCCAGGGTCGTTTTTAAAGAATGGCTCAAATTGATACATATTTGGATGGAACCCAGAGATGCCCCAATCAGTTTGCCAAATGGAATAAGACTGTTTCCAGTTAATGTGTTAACCTGCCAGTCATCCTCAGGTTGATTTAATTCTATGCTGATCTGCAGATCTGTGTAACCACATTTTTCTACCATGTAGTCCACAACTACTACAGTAGTAGCAGGTCAACTTTTTTATAGATTCAGAATTGGCTAAGACATTTTTAATCAGAGCACAATAATCATCAAAGTGACAGATTACAAAAGTGGATCCAGCTGTCTTCTCTTACAGCTTTTCATACTTTTTTTCATGTAGACACACCTGTTAGTGATAAACAAAGTCATTACTATTTATCCATGGAAATATGTCTCTTTGCTTTAGTAAGACAAGTGAAGCCAAGTATCACACAGAGAAATCAAAGAACCCCTAACTCTAACCCTGATCTAATGCTAATAAAATATGTGATTTGTGGCTTTTGAAAATTTTTCTCCCAAGTCATGGCATTCAGGGAACCAAAAAATAAACCAACAAAAATAAGAGAAAAAAAACTGCATTTTAATTGATACACATCACAAACTCTTTATATCACTTGTTTGTTTTTCAGAAACAAGGGTAAGAATTACAATTAGACTTCAACAAAAGAAGACAGAAAGACAACAGAATCCACAAAAACAAACAAGTCGTTGTATCTTCTATCCCTTTTTAATCGTATAATCCTGTTACTGATTCATCTATCTGTTTCTTACTCTCACACACACACAGTTTCTCTCTCTCTCTCTCTCTCTCTAAATGCAAATGGAGTAGCATGACTTTTTTTGTAGCCACGGTAACAACAACATCATCGTTAAGGGTCGCCACTGAGACGTTGGGGCTATAATGGCCAGCAGCAGTCTGTCGTCGTGTGCAAGTCGTGTGCTCATACACACATATGTTGGATGAAAGCAGTGTGTAGTCCTTTCATTCAAATCCACTTTGCATTGATTTTGCAGTTTCAATATAAATGCAACAACTCTGTCTCTACCTTCATGGCTCCATCTAAATCAATCACACAAACACATTGTGTTTTGGACAAGTGGCTTGCCTAAGTGACGCCAGACATTTATGTGGACACACACACACACACGCGCACACACACACACACACAGAGTGACGCCAGGCTGGTAACAGTGTATTGGGTCAGTATTGAACCCAAACACTAAGTACCCTCACTATGTCTCTTTACAAAGAGACACAGTGAGTGTATTCTTTATGTTTATGTGTGGGCATATATACATGTACTATACATGCAATTTTAGTGTACCTATCGTCTAGGTCAGTTTTTCCATCTTATAGATGATATTAAAATTTTATATTGTAATAGTATTACAATGTTTCTGATCGCACTGCTTGTCCAACTGTACAGAAGTATGCTGTGGCTCTACTCTTAATCCTAACCCTAGACAATCAATTTTTTTTTTTTTTTTTGCTGTTTTTTTAGTTGTTAGTTTTTGAACTATTCTTGGCAATCACGGGACACAAAAAAAGTATATAAAAAGGTAACAGTCTTTCTAAAAACGATGTTCAACCCTAGGTTAGGTAGGGTTAGAAGGTTAGAATTAGAGTGGTAGGGTTAGGTTAGAGTCATCATCACTGATTACTTAGTTCATCAGTGACTCCAGCCCTAACCATAGGGACAGAACATGTAATAAGCTTTATATTAGTGTTCATTAGTGTAGCGTCATACAGTCATATTAAAAGGCTAAAGAAAAACACCTCTCTGTGTGATTATTTATTGCAGGACTGATGTATTAGACTACAGAACTCTAAGTCAAGGGTACTTAATTTCAGGGTTGAGCAAAAAGTTCAAGGACGTGGCGCATAAAAATCAGCTTATATGATTTGCTTGATCTTTTTATTAAAATGAACAAAGATTTTTATTAACGTGCTCTCTTTTACTCAGTCTTGGCACTCGGGGGAACAAAGAAAATAACACACATCAAAACCATAGTGATGACTGCATATGACTTGCAGGGCCCTAGAAAACAGCAAACAGCCATATGTTGGGTCATATATCATATGTTGGTTGTTGCTGGGGTTTCTCTGCTGTTTTTTTCCTTCTTCTCAGCAAATTCTCTGTGTTTTCTCTCTCTGTCTTTCTACTGCGCCTCTGTTTTTCGCTCCCTCTACTTCTCTCCTCGCCAACTTCACTTTCTTTTTGATCCCCCCCCCTGTCTTGTCCGTTGTGGTTGTAATAACTCAAAATTAAAAAATCTTAATAACGTTCTAATAAAATATGACTATTAAGTGGACCGTTATAGCAAATGCCGTAATGCTGCACTTGTGAAAGTAAATCTGTTTTTGGCCTTCAGAAAGCAATTCTGACTGTCGGAAAGGACGGGGGGGAGGGTACATTCGCTCCAAAGTTTAATGAATTTTTTTTCTTTTCTTTTTTTTAAAGAAAAAGAAAACACTAAACAGACAATTAGGCTCTTTTTTAAAAATAAATAAATAAAAAATAACAATCATTAACTTATCACCATAAAATAATGTTTGCTTCACAAGGTACCTTTAAACATGTTTGCATCATAGCATTAGTTGTGTTTTATTTTGACAACAAAGAATAAAATCCAGCCAGCCTCTGACCCCGCCTACCCCCTCCTTATTTCATGATTTGGTTTGGTCCGGGTGCAGTTCTGCTAGCTGATGCTGAGCGGTAAAATGGCAGGATGGCTCCCTTTAAAGTAAAGTCAGGTTTCAAAAAAGAGAAGAGAGACAGGTGGAGTTCCAACAGATCTCAGGACAAAGACATATTTTAGTTGGCTATATTTTGTTTGAAAATTGATATCCAAAAGGTTATTTAAGTTATATTTGCCTACACTTAACATTATAAATAATAATAATAAATAATGTTTAAGCAGCAAAAAATACTTTTACAGGATTTTTAGAGATGAGAATTTAACTTTATTTCATTCCAAAAAGTTAACATATATTTAATTTGTATTTGGTGTAAGGTACCAATCAGTGTTAAAATAAATAAATCTAATAACTTTACCATTAAAAATATTAAAATGTTAGAAATGGTTTGCATATATCTCATCAATCGTGCACAAAATATTTTTGTAAAAATTATCTAAGGAGAATATTGATGCATGTCTGCGAAGTGTTATATTAGGGTTGGCATAGTTTGCAGTATTAAAGTAGTGGGGAGCAAAGTGATATCTTGTTTTTTCAAGGGGCCTCAAATCCCTAGCGGCACCCCTGATCATAGAACCATGGTTAATTACTTAAATTTATAATTCCACCATTAAATTTAAATGAATAATTATCTGCTCAAAAATTTAAAAAAAAAAAAATAAGAATATTGTATTGTTTAATTAAGCTAGGCTTATACACAGGTTCTGTTCCTTTTGTGTTCCACTGATAGCAGTAACTTTTGCATATTTGTAGACTATTAATTGATAATATGATGCCGAGCATAATGCAGACCTTATTGATGTTTAATGTGCAGTTCATTATTATTAATTTATTTATTTATTTAATTTTTAGTTGATTTTTTTTTATTTACATTTTAACATAGTAGGCAAAAACCATCTACATGAATCATACATTGCTGCTTTATGTCTTTTCTGGTGTTCAGTTGTACTAAAAGACACCCTAGGGCAGGGGACCACCAAAGACTCCAAGGACTTTTAAATTTTGGCCTTTTAAGTATATTTTCATACGTTTTACAGCGTTTCCTAATGATAAACGCACCCACCGTGGCCATTCATACTACACCAAAGTAATTAAACAATAGATAAACAATTAAATGACAGAAAAATGCAGTTTTTCTCTATCTACTATAGAAATGTATGTTTTTACAATGGGTCCACAGTTTTAAAAAAAAACCTGCTATTTTCTTTGAATTAACTAAAGTCTTCTACTTTGTAATTACAGAAGAGTCTGGACCAGAGGTGGAGCCAGACATTTTATACACCCGGGGCTTAGCCCTAAAGGGTAGTATGCATGTGGGGTGGGGTGGGGTGGGATTGGGGGGGTGGTTAGAAATGACTGAAAAATGAATCATTACTAATTAATGATCCCTCTGTATTGGTCTTTATGAGTTACAAGTTTGTACCATATTATTTTTTAATTCTACCAAAGTACACTATTTAGATTCAGAAAAGTGTATATAACTATTTAGCCTTGTTGTGCAAACAAGCCTGCATAACTTAATAAATATAGAATTTGAAAAATAACAAACCTAAAAAGGATAGACTAGGTACTAGATACATGTTCTAATGAGTTTTGGCAAACATGTCTGTCTCACCTGGCTTTTGTTCCATCTCCCTCTCTGTTCCTCTCTTTCTCTCTTTGTGCTAACAATCATGCCAAACACCACCATCATCAAATATACAGTTGAAACCAGATATTTACATACACTTAAAAATGTGTTTGTGTTTCTATCTGAAGAGTAAAACCTCAAATCAGACTAAATGTTTGTTTTTTTAGATTGATAAATATAAAAAACACATTTGCTAAATTTAAGAGTAAAGAGAGAAATTGTATGCATTTCTTAATTGCAGATGGCACCCAAATTGTATTCAAAATTGAGCCACACTTATGGAGGTCCACAGTTCTTTTCCTGGTGTCTTGGTTGATATCTCTTGATTTTCCCATGTCAAAGAAACGGGCTCTGTGTTTTGGTGGTGCCTTATATGCATCCACAGGTGTGCCACCAATTTACTCAAATGGACTCTACTAACCTATCAGAAGCTTCTTAAGCTCACAATGGAATCATCTGGAGTTTTTTTTATTAATTAAAGACACAATAAACAGTGTGTATATATATATATACTCCTAAATTTGATGAAAGTGATAAAAAAAATAGCTTCTCTCTCTCTCTTTATTCTGACATTTAACTAATTCAAAAGATATTTCAATATTTATTTACCTAAAACAAAACAGTTTAATCTAAACTGATGTTTAACAGTAAAAAAAATGTTTTTATGTTTTCTCCCTAAAGTGTATGTAAATATCTGGTTTCAACTGTGAATATACTGCTGTGTATTGGAAATTCTCCTGTTT
>VVHJ01016394.1:3660-14759 GCA_015107715.1 Tylochromis polylepis
TAACCCAATTGGAGATTCAATAAAAACTGATCAAGACTGACAACAGTGGGCTTGAGATGCAGTCTCTTGTCTTTTAAGACATTTTGTACTATTCAGCTGATGTACTCTCTCATCTGCTGCTGTAAGGAAACAAATTAGCTGTGAGCTAAATCACTCACAGCACATCCAAAATGACCCCAAACTACATTCAGTTTACTTAGCAGTGCTGAATTTTTAGGCCTACCAAAATAACTTTAGTAAGGCTGTAGCGAGACAGTTCACGATCACTGTCCATGGTGCTGAATCTGGAGTTGACCAGGGTGCTCCTTAAGATTAATGCTGTTAAACTGGAATCCCCACAGTACAGATTGAAGCCTCCATCTGCTTTGACTGATACCTTACTGCTGGTGTGTTGGTGTCCTTCACTTAGCTTTTTAAAAGAGCCTTTTAGTTATTTTCTGCCAAGGCCTGAGCAAAGGGTGGAGGTACTTAACAGGTGCTTATTGTCCGTCTTACTATTTTTCTGCAGGATTACACAAAAACTCTTAAGTAAATTCCATAAAACCTGATGGAGAGGGATAAAACAGGCAAAGGAAGATTTCATTATATATTTGGTGTGGATCCAGATGATTTTTGATTATTTTAAAAGTGCATAACAGGCCAAAGGCTTTGATAGAAGATCTGCCGAGTGTCCTAGTTTTATAAATTAATTTCCTCTTGATCACATTTGGGCTGTAGAACACATCTTCTGGCCAATTTTAGGCCTTATAACATAAAATGATTGTATCAAGAACTTCATACAGAGTGTCTCTCTCTGTGCAGGATGAAGTCATAGTGTGAAGCCCTGTGAAAGCTGGGAAAAAAATATCAAGCACGCTCCTGGTCGCACTTCTAACCAGATGCATCTCCTTCAAGCTTACAAAGTGCCGACTCAGAAAACTAAAGTTTGGTCTCTGGTCTCGTTGACATGAAAATCAGATGAGCTTGACACAGACACTGATGTTCGCTCTCTGCTTAAAGCCGAGGTCCAGGGGGGAAATCATCGCTTGTCAAACATTTGAATTCAATCTTGTATTCCATAAAAACCCTGAGACATATACAATAATAATAATAATAATAATAATAATAATAATAATAATAATTCATGCTGTCATCAGCCACATTTAATTTTCTCTGAAGTAGGAAACAATCACACCACCCTGCATAAGAGGAAACTGTAGCCTTAGCTATAGCCTTTACAGTAATCACTCGATCGACTATGAATGGATGAAGCATTTATAGTCGATCAGTAAGCCACAGATATAAAATTACCACACAGCTATAATTCACACTGAACACATTTGAGAGAAGTTCAAGAACTTCAGCTTCCCAAGTTCCTAAACAAACATGAACAAATGCATACCTTATTTAATCAATACGAGAGCCAATTACACAGGAGATGAGGGTGCCATTACACACTGTAGTTCAGACACAGCTAATCACTTGAGGTGACAGCAGGTTTCAATCAGCACCACCTGCTTCTCCCTTATTGCTTTTGAAAACAACTGTGCCATGGTGGATTTTGTTTTTGTAAACTCTTCAACCTCACTGTGTGTGTGTGTGTGTGTGTGTGTGTGTGTGTGTGTGTGTGTGTGCGCGTGTGTGTGTGCGTGCGTGCGTGCGTGCGTGCGTGCGTGCGCCAAGATCCTGACTCATTTATAACCACAGAGCAGATCAGTGTGCCGTAACTAATAAGTTCTGGCACCTAAACTTGTCAAAGTTTATTAGATGGCCTTTAATCACCAACTTATCTGCAGACATCTGAGCGTTTTTTGTTTGTCGAGCCTAATAAGCAGTAGTAGCCCTACAGGAAACAGGAGGGGGAAAAACAAACCCCGAGAGCTGCTGAAACAGTGAAGTGACCCCCGCCGCTGCGATGATGCGAGTGATCCGCGTTACACTGAAGATTTCGACAACACAAAAGCAAACCGCATCACCTGTCTTGTCCCTGCCATATGCAAAACACACACAGGCGACTCCACGCAGTCATTAAGAAGTGAACTTCCAGGAAGTGGTCTTCAACTTGTGTGATATAAACAGCTTCCTCCAAAACATCCTGACACTCCTTTCCATATTCATATTTACATAATCAGGAAAAACATAAAGGGGACAAAAAAAAACCCACTTCAGAAGTCTTTCCCACATGTAGGGGATAAAAGGGATGCAGAGAGCAGCAAAAACTCTCTGAAGTGTACTTTTGTGTTTCCTCTTTTTTTTCCTCTCTCCATTATTCTCTCTGGGACGACGGCTCAGCCACGGCAGCAGCTCCAAACACAGGTGACATTATCTCTCTATAGCTGCTGTCAATGGGCGGTCATAGGTTTGGAAGCCGATCAAAAATATACAGTGGTGTGAAAAAGTGTTTGCCCACTTCCTAATTTCCTATTTTTTGCATGTTTGTCACACTTAAATATGTTTCAGACCATCAAACAAATTTAAATATTAGACAAAGATACATGAAGGTGTTTCTTATATATAATATAAATAATATTATTATTATTGTTATTTATTATTCTCAGTCTGGAAAAGGTTACAAAGCCAATTCTAAAGCTGTGGGACTCCACCAAACCACAGTGAGAGCCATTATCCACAAATGGTGAAAACATGGAACAGTGGTGAACCTTCCCAGGAGTGGTCAGTCAACCAAAATTACCCCAAGAGTGCAGCGACGACACAAAAGACCCAGAGTTCCAAGACGAAAACCACTGCTGAGCAAAAGGAACATAAAGGCTTGTCTCAGTTTTGCAAGAAAACATCTTAGTGATTTCCCCAAGGCTTTTGGGAACTTTTTGGAGGATGTGTGTTCCACTACATGTGGTGTAAAGTAAAACAGCATTTCAGAAAATGAACATTATACCAACAGTAAAATATGATGGTGGTAGTGTGATGTCTGGGGCTGTTTTGCTGCCTCAGGGCCTGGAAGACCTGCTGTGGTAAATGAAACCATGAATTCTGGAGAATGTCTGGCCATCAGTTATGACCTCAAACTGAAACGCTCTTTGGTTCTGGAGCAGGACAATGATCCGAAACAGACCAGCAAGTCCACCTCCGAATGCCTTAAGAAAAACAAAATGAAGACTTTGGATTTGCCTAGTCAAAGTCCAGACCTGAATCCAATAGACATGCTGTGGCATGACCTTAAAAAGGCGGTTCATGCTCGAAACCCCCCCAATGTGGCTGAATCTTGTAAAAAGATGAGTGGGCCAAAATTCCTCCACAGCGCTGTAAAAGACTCACTGGCAGTTATGGCAAACAGTTGATTTCAGTTGTTACTGCCAAGGATGCCCCAACCAGTTATTAGGTTTAAGGGTCAATCACTTTTTCACACAGGGCCAAGTATGTTTGTATTGTTTTTTCCCCTTAATAATAAACACCTTCGTTTAGAAACTGCACTTATGTGTTCAGTTGTGTTGTCTTTGTCTAATATTAAAATTTGTTTAATGATCTGAAACATTTAAGTGTGACAAAAAATAGCCTAACAATAGGAAATCAGGAAAGGGGCAAACACTTTCACACCACTATATATTCAGCCTCTTATTTCTCTCTCTCCATCTGCTCTGCATTTGTGTAAATTACTAACGGGCAGCTAGATGAGAATAAAAGTGAGAGTAAAGATAAGAGATGGTGAAATGGCAAAGGAAAGAAAATAGGAAGTATCAAATGTAAAAGAGAGGAAACAAGAGTGAGTGAAGAAAGCTGCAACACACAAGGCTCGGTGCCAGTATTAAATATTTCAATCACAGATTGAGCTGCTATGAAAATGCTTTTGATCCAGACTCCAAAGGACTTTTACAAAACAAGCATTTCTTTGAGTTGGCTGCAGCACAGTGGGATTCACCAAGGGAGCAAGTCCAAAAAAATTCTGTTAGAGAGAGAGAGAGAAAAAAAAAACTTTTCACATTACGTGGATCCTCTCTAAGCGAGTTTCCACCTTTAGCATTACACTGTGCAAGCCCACAGATATTAAAGCAAAAAAGGTTAAAGCATGGGATCTCTGACTTTTCCTTTGTGAGGTGAAACTTTTGGTTGTTTGACAAAAAAAAAATAATAATAATAAAACTTTTTCCAGCCTTTACACTAAGCTAAACTAACTGGGGGTTGGCTGTAGCTTCATATTGAGAATTTATAAATAATGCCGATTTTATAGTTTGACTCAAGGCAGGAAAGCAAAAACTTTTTTTCTCAGTGTCTCTCCTCTGAATCTGGCAGCTTGACTCTGCAGTGTTTTTGGGATGTGATTACCTTTTTAAATGAATTTGTGAAGATTTACAGTCTGGAAGTCACTTTTTTTTTTTTAAAAAGTTGGTTAGCTTGTTCGCTTTCAGGGATCTGAAAGACTAATAACGATGTTGGTGAGGTGATCTCTACGAAAAGATGAGGAAAGTAACTCCAGTTAATTTCAAATTTCTTCAAAGGTTACAGGGTCGAAGGTCCTAAACTTCTGGGGTCCAATCCACAGCTGATGAATCTGGCTACAGTAGAACGTCATGTCTCTGTTGGAAAAGGAGGCTCGGTTAGAGCTTAACATAGAGAAGTACTGGCTACTGGTATGCAGCTTGGGCTCTGTACCACTAAGGCGGACAGGGATGGGTATACTTGAATCCCGCGTTTCAGTCCCTGTTTGTTAGGGTTTTCCTTGGTGAATGAGAGGATTATTTCTCTGCACCGTTGGGTCGGGCAGCAGATCCTGTTTATATGATAAATGGCACTTCAGTGTATCCATCCTCCTTGAAGTTGCCCTACTGGGGACTCCATTCTCCTGCTGGGACACTTCAATGCTCAACACAATCTTTTGTGTGGAAAACGCTAGTCACATGAATACAAGGGCAAACAAGAGAGATGGACTGTCAATGCAAAAAAGGTACTTTGTCAATGTTTTAGCCTCTTTGAGCATCAAAGTCCAACAAGAGCCAACAAGGAAAAACAAAGTAAAGAAGAAAACATAGACCAAGCACAAACACCAAAGAGAGAGATAATAAAGGCACAGGCGAACGCAATCAAGACAATAACGAGTGTGGGAAAAGTAACAAAGAAGGAAAGCGAAAGCACAGAAAGTCACAAGAAGAACCTGCAAAATAAAGCAGTAAACTGTAAAAGGGACCAAGAATGAACTCAGAGAGAACAGAGAGGAGGCACATGGAAAAGGAAGATACCCGATAAAGATAAGAGCAAAAACACAGCCATAAAAAGGATCAACACAAAGACAATGACAACAGGCACACATGGAGTGAGGAGTCATCTATTTTTTAAGAGTTGGAGGGTGTTTACTGCAATTCTGAGGGCAGGACTAGTGAAGAGCTATGTGCAGAGGCTGAAGCATCCTGCCTGTTACACTGCAGTGTCTTGTTTTCTTTTTCTACACGTTTTAAATACAAAAGAGGCAGAGTGTGGGTGTGGATCATTTAGAGTCATTAAAAGGTTCTTTTTATGATTAACGTAACATGTACTTTTTTTTCACCTAGCAAACAATACGGTGTGATTGAGTGCTCCAGAGACCATTTTTCAATATCTATGCTCATTGCTTCCATTTCATTATTTATATCCTTCTGGGATATTGTTTGATCATTGCAATCTCCAAACATATCTGAGATGCAATTATGACACTGAAAAAAGGAGCTGTTTGCATTTGTATGCATGTGAAAGCTGCCACAGATGATGTAAGATGTGACTGCCGAGCATGATGCGAAAGCAAAAATTGCAATTTACTTTTGAATACTTAAACCCAAAGATATATGGACCTAATTGTCATGCTAAAAACAACTGAGGATTAAGTTAATCTCAAACCCCCATCTCTAAAGCCGTTGATCTAAACTAATACCACAATCAGGCACAAGCCAAGGCAGAAATTATATTTATCTCCATCTCATTCACAGGCTTTGACAAACGTCAGTGTAGTCTATTCAGCTCCATGAACTGATGAATCACATACTGCGTGTTGGCTGCCCAGAATCAATGCAAGGCTGTTCACTTATATATATATATATATATATATATATATATTCATTTTCTCCCACCATCCCAGCTTTTGTGATGTATGTTGATGGATTTTTTTCAAAAATCAAGAAAATTTTAACATTTGATTTATTAGATTACAGTTGGGATTTTTCCCATACATCCTTTCGCTTATCCAAAGCATGGTCGGGAGGGGGGTCAGCCTATCCTAGCTGTTATAGGGCAAAAGAGGGGGATAGTCTAATGCAGGGCTAACACAGAGACAGCCATTCAATCCTCAGATTCACAATTGCCATTTTAGAACAGCCAGTTAACCTATCCCATGCAAACTCCTCGCCAGGTCAGAGGCCAGGTGCATTTGGACCCCAGACCTTACTGCTGTGAGGTATCCACTAACCACTGTATCCCCGTGCCTAAGGTGTAGAAATTTAATATGCGAATCATTGGGGGGGTTTTGTTTGTTTTTTAAAACAACCTTGTGTTCATTCCTCAGCTGACAAAACTAAAATGCAGAAGCCAAATTGCTCTGATTTTCTGCTCTGTGTTGCTGCAGAATATTCTTCTCAGTCCACAAACCACTTCACCTTCATCAGTATTCTGCCTCTGATGTGGTACAGCTTGCTTGAAAGACAGGTAAAGCCCGTGTCTTGTCCCAGAGGAAGAAAGAGAAATGAGGAGAGGCACAGCTAAGGCCTTTAGAGACCTCTCCTTATGCTCTGCAAAGGTATTTGGCCAACACAAAAGAGACTACTGGAGTGAAGATGAGAAGGCTGTTAGGAAGCGGTTAGTATGAAAAACCCTCTGCAGCATCCCTCATCTCCTCAGTTGTTCCACTCTCCATCTCTGCTCATCCTTCTGTCTTCTATCTACTATCATCAAGAAATGTATCATGTCAATACTGCTTTGATGCTGCTGCAAAAGACTGAATTTAATATCATTTCTATGCACATTTCATTCTTTTACAAACTGTGCTCTGCAAGTTTAAATTCTTTTTCAGCTGCACACTTGTACAAGCTTGTAAGTTCAGGTGTAAGATGTATTGGAATAGTTTTAAATCGACTGCAGACTGAAATTACTTTTGATAGTGGAACACTCAGGTAGGATTTTACAACTAGAAATCACTGCAATGCTTGGCAAAAAAAAAAAAAAGAAGAAAAAGAAGGAAAAAAAGGATTTCATTGCATTTATTTCCATTTGCTGCATCTGCATCCAGAGTGGGAATGTCAGGAAAGTTCTGGGTTTGCAATAGCAAATGATGAATGTTAGCTAAAAACTATGGGTGTTCTGCAATACTCTATTTGTTTAGCATTACATTTTTGTTGCTTCTTAGCAGAATAGCAAAGTTGTGACAGCATAAGTGAAGTAGGTTGCTAGATTCATGGAGAAAGTAGGACAAGTCCCCCAAAAAAGTCAGAAGACAGATAGGACAAGGCAAGATAGTATTTACTTGAGCTGCTAAAAAATAGGCTACTTAAAGTACAAAAAAACAAACAAACAAACAAACAACTTCTCAACAAATATGAGTTGATCTAAAACCGAAGTTGGACAGATGCCAGCCAAACCTCCAACAAAGAGCAATCTGGAATGCTGCTATAGCAGCTCTGTTCTAATACCCAACAAACAGAACTGGCTTTCAAATTTACTTTATTTCAAGACACTTAACTGGCCAATTTTCTTTTATACAAACTAAGACAATGAAAACAAAATATCATAAAAAACAAAAACTGAAAAACAAATGCTGACTGCAGGTGTATCAGAGGAAATGTAGATTAACTATGCTAGTCAGCTTTGTCTTTTTGAGGGATTCAGGTATGGTAAGTGTGTGATCACAGCCAAGAGACGCTCTGTAACCACAGAACATTGCACAAAGTAATATCACACATACAGACCAACTTAAATACAGAGTAGCTAACAAGTTACTATCAACAAGAGAAGGACAGCATAACGCAAACATGATGCATCTCCAAACTTTATGGCCATTAAATTTGGTTGCAGTACTAATGTATTTGCTTTGTTTTGGAGAAGAAATAGAAAGGAAAAAAAAAATAAGTGAAATGTACACATTTGAAATTACAAGTTTGCTCCTCAGCAATACTGAATCAAATAATAATTCTTTGCTGATGTGCTCATTCTAGTGTATGCTCTTCTAACAATTCCCTGATACTGCTTGCTCTTACTTCCTCTTCCATGCAGCCAAACTCATATACATGAATATGATGATATGATATGCATGCATATGCACACCCACCCCCGCTCACCTTCACCTCTCCTCTTAAGCCAGCAGGTCTTTGAAAGAGCAGAGAGCATTGCTCTCTGGCACATAAGAAGCAGGATTAAGTTGTTTATAGAGCTGGGCTGTTATCACATTGCACATTAACAAGCTGAACACACAGACACCAGACAAACATGCACTCTCACACACAGAGGCACACGTACAGAGGGGAGTTCAGAGGAACAGCCGCACAACTGGTGATTCGGTGCGAAGGGAGGGGGTGAAGTGCTCTGAGGCGGCGATAAAGAGATAGAGATTTGCTGGTTTGCTGGTGGCACTTATTCAGCAGAGAGTTGCTGCGGCTTCTCAAAGGCTCCATGGGGTTTCGAATGAAAAGGCTCCAAACAAGCGTGGATAGTTATCTGTGTAAGACTCTAAATATTCATATCCAAATCCCAGCAGTGCTCCAAAAAAGAAAAATAAAACTCATAATCAAGCCGAGACATATCACTCAAAACAGATTACTCCCACATGTTTGGAGACTCGATTTGAAACTAGACAAGAAGAATGATTCTTTTGTTCTGTGCAGCATACTTGGGTTCCTTGAAAGGCACTTCAAGCTAAATTATTATTATTATTATTTTCACAGAGATGCTGGTGAGCAGCACTGCAACTTGTTTTTCTCTGTAGCTGTTATTTTGGTGCACTTTCACAGCATACTCCACACTTACCAACTACACCTGCTCTGTTGTCTGAAATTTGTCGTAACACTGTTGTGCTGACCTTTGCAGCTACTTGTAATATCACTTATCAGAGAATAACAGCTCATCCCTCTGTACTCACTGGGAAGATGTAAGGCAGTGGATAAAGCCAGGAGGATTATAAAGACATTAATTTTCAATTTTGACATTCTTTTCTTTGTGCCCACCAATTAATTCTAATTATGTTCCATGTCACTGTGCAATTATCCCACTGCAAGTCTGCAGTGAACGCTGTTCTCCAATAAAATCTACCACGGAAAACTGGAGCCGTCATATAATCAAAAGTACTCAAAATCATCTGTTTTTAGCACAGAAGAATTACAGAGAACTCAATAAGAGATTACAGGATTCTGACCCATTTATCTGACTGAAAGATTGTGATAAAACTGTTGAAAAAGTATTGCAAGCATCTTCCATGGATGTTCCTGATGTTCCACAGGCTTCCAAAAATTCTCTGCCTAGCGACCATGAACATTAGTCTCCTTCTGAATCACAGCCATATACACCATGCACGGTGCGATTCCCACTAACCGGACTGGTTGACTTCATGCACACATGAATGAGTTTTAATTAAAAGCAAAAATCATATTTTTAAATGTGACTCATTAATAGTATTTACATCACATAATGGACTGGATTCATAAATCATTTGATGAATCAGTGTTTATAACTGTGCTTTCTGTAGAGATAACATGGTCTCTGATTTTTAGGGTCAGTCTGTTTTAAGTCATTTGCAAAATAAGCAAGTAAACCACCGATGTAAGTGTGTGCTTTTAAATTGTAATTATCATATAGATTTACTGAGGATATAAAGTAACAACAGGCTGTAAATTAAATTAGATTATTAAGATCCAAACATTTGGGCCATTAAAAAAAAACAAAAAACAACAACAAAAAAACCCCCCCAAAAAAACCAAAACAAAAAAAATTAAAGCATGCTTAACTTTACACTCAACTATCATGATTTGTCCATCCACTCTCTACCGCTTATCCTTTTCAGGGTCGCGGGGGGCTGGAGCCTATCCCAGCTGTCTTAGGCAGGGTACACTCTGGACAGGTCGCCAGTCTGTCGCACCATTCGCACTCACATTCATACCCACTTTAAAGTTTCCAACTAACCTATCCCCACTAACTGCACGTCTTTGGACTGTGGGAGGAAGCCGGAGTATCCAGAGAGAACCCACACAAACACGGGGAGAACATGCAAACTCCACATAGAAAGACCCCGGCCTGATGGCGGAATTGAACTCAGGACCTTCTTGCTGTGAGGCAACAGTGCTAACCACCGTGCCACCAATTTTAGAGCCTTTCATGTTTTAATTTAATGGCTAATGGATCAGTGCTGGTGGTTCCCCACAGTTAACCCTGAGGACCTCCTTTCTACCAGTGCACAAATGAGAAAATTTAGTCTTAAATCTTTTTTAGTGAGGAAAATTATAATTTGAAAAGCACAACAAAATTTTGCAGACCACTGTAGAACACTAGACACCTGTTACTGAGATGGCAGTATTCACAGGCTTTCAAACTGCTGGAGCTCCACAGAAACAGCTCTTCTCGAAGTCACAAATGACCTTCCTGGGATAGGGGTGATTGCTCAGTCCTTGTTCTGTTGGACCTTAGTTCAGCCTCAGTACCGTTGATAATCAAATCTTAATCCACCGCTTAAATCACATGATATGGATTTCTGGCTCCATGTTGGAGTTGTTCACTTCATTTCTTGCAGATAGAACACTTTTGATCTCAGCGGGAAACTTTTGGTCAGACGTAGCTAGATTCTCACGCGGTGTTCCGCAAGGATCTATTTTCAGTCCCTTGTTGTTTAACTTGTATATTCTGCCACTAGGCCATATTATTATTATTATTATTATTATTATTATTATTATTATTATTATTGTTATTATTATTATAATCCATTTCCTATCATCTGTATGCAGACAATATTCAACTGTAGCTTTATTCCAAACCTTTGAATCGGATAAACTATCCATTCTAAAGGACCGTCTTAAGGAAATTAATGGTTGGATGGCAAACTATACTCAACAAAAATATAAACGCAACACCTTTGTTTCTGCTCCGATTTTCCATGAGATGGACTTAAAGATCTAAAATTCATTCCAGATACACAATATTACCATTTCTCTCAAACATTGTTCACA
>VVHJ01016394.1:24116-39846 GCA_015107715.1 Tylochromis polylepis
AAGACTGAAGTTGAGCTGGGTGATGGCTATTTCCTGATAATGCACACGCGTGAGAAAATCACCATTGCTCTTTCCAGTCATCTCTCATCGTACGGTTCCTCCCCGCCATGGTCTCCGGTGTCAGCGGCCCAGGCGACCGTGTTTGACAGGCTAAACACAGTAATTGCCAGGAACCAGAAAGATGAAATGTGAAGATGTTGTGATGTTTTAAACATGGCTCTGCTGTAGGCCGAACTCGCACAGGTCTGTGCCTGCTTAACAACCGCAGACTCTCAATGATCCTCACGGCCTTATTTGACCAGTTGAATTCTTCTGAATAGAAGCATCTTTTTGTGATCGATATAAAACGAGTTTTTAAAAACCATCTGATATAGCTTTTCTGTGTTTCTTGAAAGTAAAATACTACTTTTTTTATATTGCAATTGAAATTAAAACTGCATGATAAAAGAAAAAAAAAATCCAGTTTCATACAAGGGGTCATTCCATCTGAAATTAGCCAATATTTAGAACATTAGATCAAAAATTTATGGCACAAAGCTTGAACATATAAAGAGTGCTGTGAAATTTTAGCTTCATATTTCAAATAGTTTTCAAGATAAATCCCTTTAAAAAAAAAATGTATCAACTGACTTTCAAGCATTTTATTCACACACTGAAATCTGAGGCAATGTTTGAACATGAATATCTCAAAGACTATCAGAGATAAAAGCCTGCTCTTTCGTACTTTACAAATGAAACAGGTTCTGTAATTTGGAACCGATACATCAAAAATGTATCTGTCCGAGTACTGGCAACTTAAAATAAAACAAAAAGGCCAGCATGCCCACAAAGTCCCATATTTGAGTACAAGCTAACTAAAAACTGGCAACTAGTGACAATTTCTGCATGATAAATAGTTGAATTATACAATACCGTGAACTAAAGCATGCAGAATACTTTTTATCGTGGAATTAATCACAAAAATGAAGAAAATGCCATTTTTATTCAAATTTCATGCTGAATCGAGCAAATATGACAAGTTGAAACACACAAAAAATATCTGTATATTGTTCTGTCCAAATAGAAGAAAATGTTGGAGTTTCCAGATGTTACTCTAATTATAATTTAGAAAATAATGTTGTTAAATATGTGCATATTTTTTATGTTAGAGACCTGAGTCACAATTATTTTAGAATATTTTCTGCTCCAATTTGCATAAAAATTGTACAGTCCAAAGTTTGAATATGCAGTATATAATGATTCCCTCGGTCTGTAAGCCCCCAGTGGCCACGATCCCGAGGTAGAAGTGTGTATTTTGTGACTGGCGAGTGGCTGCTGGTGGTTTCTTGCTGATTGAAACCAATTTCACTTACCAAAGAGGTATACGGTGCTGCACCAAAAACCTCTTTGCAATTCCTTTGGCTGCTAGCAGGTTTCCATGGCTGCCTGTCGTTTGCATGGACGAAGTTTGCAAACCTGTACTGAAACTGTGAAAACTCTGACACAAACAAAAGAACAATGTTTGCCTTCAAAGTAAAAGCTGCCCCTTCTGAAATATGTTGCCTTTGGTGGAAAGGCACACGTTTTACTCTGAAGGCCAGCTATCTCCATTTCTGGTTTGCGTCCCATTCTTCCAGTTTGGAGTCTCTACAGCTCACCGAGTAAAAGGCAGATTCAACTGATTCATGAATCAAACTGTTTACTATTGCTAAGGACATAAGACCTTTAACTAGTTAATAAACCTCCAGTTTTAAAAGTCATATGATCGCCTCAGTGTTAAGTTAATATAATGCAAGGTGAAGCCTTTTTATGTTTTAGTCAAGGTACTGAGGCACACTATGGCTGATTTATCACCCACGCTTAAATCATTGCTCACAGACAAACTTTGACCTTTCCGTGTATCGTTAGGCTTAACTGCCCAGCTGGTCATTGGACTTTATTGTGTGGATGCTGACACATTTTATCACAGATAGAAATAATTACAACGATCCACATTTTAATACAAATTGAATTTTCCTCAAAATAAAGATAATATATTCATCTAGGCCCAGGTTTCATGTTGATGAGAGTGGAGAGTAGACGATGTAGTGCATTATTAGAAGGATTATTGTTACGAAAAACATCATAAAACATTAATTTAATAGGGAAAAGATGCACCTAACAAAAGTACAAAAAACCCAATGAACCCTCTGGGTTTTAAAGATAACCACTCCCCATTTTGTCCCGTAGATTGCAACTGACCTAATATATGGTCCTCTGTTATCTGCAGTGTTCATTTTATTTGCATTTGACACAACAGAGGCTTATCTTGTGAGTTTTCATACAAAGCACCGCTAACATCCCTCTGCAACACAAAAACAAAGTCAGAGATATCAAATCTTTTCAAAAACTAAAACTCAGGATAAATGAAAGTGAGCAGGACTGAGGGGGAAACCGGCTCTCTCTGTCTGACAGGGTCTCGTACTGTAAAAATAGAGGGTAGTCATCAGAGCCCCTGAGAAATGCACCAGAACTGATCTGGCATATGAAAGAAAACCGATGACCTTATTTTTCGGTGCTTGCATCCATGAGCGCTGCTGTTTGAGAGCAAAATAGATGGACTGGGACGCTGATATAAAATCTAATTTCAGCTCATAATGATGCACGGAGAGAGCGCGCGCGCGTGTGTGTGTGCGTGCGTGCGTGCGTGCGTGCGTGCGTGCGTGCATTTTACCGTCATTGCCTTGGCTTCCTTCTCTCTTCAGCATCTGTACCGCCCCCACATATTTCTTCAGCTGGACCTTCAGGACCTCATTCTCCCTGCACAAACAGACACACAAAGCTTAAACAGAGGAAAACAGAAGGCTAAAACAAGAAGGTTATAGCTACAACGCATTGTATGCAGGTCGTTTTCAATGCCAAATACTCTTATTGTCATTTAGTAAGGACATTTAAAGATAACGTACTGATTAATGGAGAGCTTGGATGGCAATATTAGTGCAAAATATATCACATATGGCCAGAAGGGTTCCTGACAAAGTTTCTAGAAATTGTTTTTTCCTCTGGTTTGAGCTGGGCACTTTAGTTCCCATTAAGGGAAACATTAATGATACAGTGTATAGTGATATTTTAGATAATGTGTGCTTCCAATTGTGTGACAATAATTTGGTGGGAAATGTCCCTTAGCGTTTCAATATGAACCCTTCCTAACAATGTAAATGTATAAACTTCTAATGTTCCCATTCAAATATCTGATGGATCGTCTTGGCTTTAGCTCCAGTCTGACTCTGGATGGCGTGATTTGAATGCAATCATATGGAAATCTTTTCACTCATGCAGAAATTATTATTCCAGAGCAAATTAAAAAATTATCAAACTAATTACTGCAAAGGTACTTGATGTAAAAGAGAAAAGGATTGTGCGTCTCTAGGTCATGAATCTCAGGTCGGAATTTTTTATTCCCTCTTCTATATTTACTCTTCTATCCAGACAAAGAAATACAGTTAGGTGCTGTACTCTCTCTCAAATGAGAAAGAAGCCAGGCTGGCCTTGAGGCCTCTCCACAGACTGAAATAGAAGATGCCTGAGAAGAAAACACGAGGTCAAATACAGCTAAGCTAAGCATGACGTTTTCAAACCTCCCCAAAACAGTGAGACCCCAACAAATAAAGAGACCTACTTTTTTTCCCTTCACAATTGTTATAGCTTACAGTTTCATCAAACAGCTGCACTGTAAGCTTTGTGCCATCTTTTAGAAACGCAGTTACTTGTAAATTTGGCAAGAAACCACTGTCCTCCAGGAGAAATGTTACCTGGAGAAAGGAAACCACTTCAGCTGTTTCCAACTTGCGGGTACATGTAATCATACTGCTTGACTATCCCACACAGATCAAGCACCACTGGGATAAACCGGCACACTAGTTAGCACACAAGAAAGTTCTGGGTGATGTGAGCCTGTTTTTAAAAGTCCCTTCTATATAATTATTGAGCAAGCAGATATAACAGGGCCTCTGATAGCTCAGAGATGCATCTTAAGAGCACTTGAAAATGTAAACGTACATGTTGTACTGTGACTGAGGACACAGGCACAAAGACACGGTGACAAAGAAAGGGACTGAGAGACAGACGCAGTTTCCTTACAAGCCGTAACCGGCTGAGCATCGTCGACTTTGGGGAGGAAATCAATCAGAACTGGAAGTGTGGCTTTGTGCCCTTGGCAGTTAAATCTAACGGTCTTTGTTTTGCACCGCCGTCGTGCCCCCACACCACCACCCAAACCCTCATTCTCTATGGGTGATGTTTGGTGCCCTGCTTATCAGCCCTCATTCACAACCAACAAAAGAGGGACCTCCGGGGAAACTTCCTGAAATCCACATGACGAGCTCTCAGTGGAGCCGTCCACATGGTTATCAGAACAACCCGCAGCCCAGATGCTTTTTCAGCCTGATTTAATTATAGCTAATACACGCTGCCTGTTCTACAGAGAGAGAGAGAGAGAGAGAGAGAGAGAGAGAGAGAGAGAGAGAGAGAGAGAGAGAGAGAGAGAGAGAGAGAGAGAGAGAGAGAGAGTGTGTGTGTGTAGGAGCACTCTGTGGGGTGACCCGGTGAGCCCTGGATCCTCGGCGGGTCTGCAGCCTGCAGCTGGCCGGAGATGAGCGCTGACAGGCGGACTGATCTGCGGTTGAAGCCGCCTGCCCGCCTCCTCTCCCGGCCTCCAGCCTCCGCGGGAACTCGGTGAACTTTAATTTTTGCGCACTTGCTTTCTTCCGTTTTTCCATGTCATTTCCTGTGATAAAAAATGGTGGTCACAGCTCGGGGGAGGCGACTGAGTCGGTGCAAAAATTAACGCCAAACTTGTGATCTGCGGGCAGCGGCGGAGCCAGCGGCCGGGGGAGGGGGCAGAGAGCGCGGTTCACCCCGGGGAGAGGCTCCGAGTCCCCGCTGCGTGTCTGCACGAAGGTGGGTCCGTGTCGGTGGCCACTGTGGCCAGTGAAAATGGCTTCCGAAAACTGCAGGCAGATTGCCAGCTGCCTGCAGATCGAAGCAGAGAAAGCGTGGCGCAGATCCGAGCCCGGCCGCACTGTCTGCGGTAATTCGCTCCTGCCGGCGCAAAGTTAAAGGCAACTTTAGTCTGCGGCGTTCACGTGTCCGTGGAGCTCGCAGCGCACATTCAGAGTTTCTGTGTCGGAGCTTCGTGAAGCCACGGAGGGGCAGATCTGTCCGAAACCCACGCACTGATCCCGGGCATCTATACCTGATCGATACCTGATCACACCCACAGCTGCTTCGTGTCTAAATTTTCAGATGATCAGATAATCCCGTGTTCTTATCACGGAGGTGAATGGCTGTTATCTTTCCAGGTAAACCTGCAGAGCGTGTGGCTGTAGCAGGGTTATTATGGGATGCACGAAGCAGCAACAGGACCCTTCAGAGTATTTACTGCAGGCTCTGCAGCTTTGCATGATTCACTGCTCAAAATAATCCTCCTTTGCATTACACTGGCTCCGTTCTGACTCTTGTATTCTCTAACAGGCCACTTTCCTCTGATTGGCTGGCTTCTGTAAGCCTCCTGAGGGGCAGCACCCTGTTTGTTCTGTGACGGTGTATCGCAGCGCTGAGGCTAAAAGAAAATCAGCAGCTGGGTCGGAGGTGGGGGGGATTTCTGAGAAAATCATTTTTGGGTTCCATGAAAAACGTATGGAACGATATCATTACACAGATATTAATCCCAGGAGTCCAAATATGCAAATGTCTTTCCAGCTTAGTCTTGAAAAGTCAAGCAGACATAAGGTTTTTTTTTCTTGGACAATTCTAGTTTTTCTTTTTTTTAAAAACTTTATTCTCAAAAATTCCAAGTTTTCCCGTGAGCTTTACCCCTGTCACCCAGCCCCTTAGACTGTTTGTACACTGTTCTATTTAAGTCTGAGGCAAAAGCTGTTTGTAGTATCTGTTTTTCTCTGTTATTATTAGAAAATGATTCCAGGAAATAACCTTTTGTTTCGGTATTAAATGAACATTTGGATCCAGAATGATTCCCGTGCTCGCTGACGCTGTGATGGTGCGTGAAACTCCTGCAGCTCTTTAATGAAATGCAGACGGTGTGATGAAATTTCCACGTCGCGGTCCGAGAGGTCACACCTGCAGGTTCAGACTCTGTGACCTTCACCTGTCCCTGATCCTGAAAACCTGAGCGACTGTCTTCAGTTTCTGAAGATAAATACGAGTATGAATATCTATGAAAATGAACGTGCTGCGAGAGCAACGCTCTAACGACTTTGTTTGGTTTCCACAGACGGGTGTGAAGTGGACGACAGGCCGGATTTCACCATCATGGTTCCACCATGAGTGAGAACTCGCTGGACCTCTGGTGTAAGCTTCACGTCTGCTCCTTGATTTCTCCACAGAGCTTCATGTGGCTGATTGAATAATGAATATTTGACTAATGTTCCACTTTACAGGCGCATGTTCGCCGTCTGAGCCCTAATGTGTCGTCATTGTCGCGCCGAAATGTGGAGCTGCTCGCGCCTTTCCTCCACGTGTGTATTTGTTCAGCGGTCTGATTCCGTCAGCTGCCCGCTGAACATATTTTTTGCTGATAACATCTCGGTCTTTGGGAAAGCTCTGTTTCTGCTCCCAGACACAAACGTAGGCTTTTCTTTTACCTCAGACAGTCGAAGCTTTGGTAAAAATCCCAAATGAAACACTCACTTTAAAAAACACGTTTGAAGTTCTCTTGGATTTTCTCTGATCCAAAGTTTACGTACAGGCTCAAATATGTACATACTCTCAATAAGATTGGGTCAAATGTCTCTTAGCAAGTTGCACCTCGATCAGATACCCTCAGCAGTCTTCTGACTTAATCCTGGCTGGCTAAAACAGTCCAGAGCATGATGCTACCACCACCATGCTTCACAGCTGGTACAGCTCCATCTTTGTCTCGTCTGACCATCAAACCTTTCTCCAGAGGGCGTTTGGCTCGTCCACGTGGGCAGCTGCAACTTTCAGTCGAGCTTGTTGATTTTGGAGCAGGAGCATCTTTCTTGGTCAGCGCCCACTCAGTCCACGGAGATGTGAAACTGGCTTCACTGTGGACAGTGATGCTGGTGTTCCAGCAGATTCCAGTTCACGGCAGGCTTGATCCTGGGTGGTTTCTGAACATCCTAACCAGTTTCCTCTCATCTGAAGGGGACAGTTTGGGTCTTCTCCCAGACCTCAGCAAAGTGGAGACACATCAGAATAACTTGTACTTGTGTGATCTTGGAACCTTGTTCAGAAATGGCTCAGAGAGACTTTCCCAACTTGTGTAAATCTACAGTTCTCCTTTTTAGATCTTCACTGAGAGTCTTCATGCATGCTCAATCATCCAGGTAAGGAAATCCCAAAACGTTGCTTCTGTTCATCTGGATGTTTTCAGTGGGAGAAATGTTTCGTCATCATCAGGTGACTGCAGGTTTCCAGCCTTATAAACAGCACATTTGCACAATAACTGAAACTAGCACCACTGACGAACAACAGGCCGTGAGGGCGGTTTCATGACGCTACGTCCAGATGAACAGAATCAACTTTTTGGGACTTCACTGAGTTGATTAGATTTTCCATTGTTCACAATATCGGTCAGTCTGATAAATCAAACACATCCTTTTTTATGCTGCAGAGAGAAACTATGAGCTGTACTCAATAACGAGACGTTAACAGAGCTTGTCGAGTTAAAAGATATTATAGAGCCTTCAGGATCACTGATTAAAGATTTAAGTGAGTGTCTGTATATATTTGAGCCGGTACGTTTACTTTTCACCGTGTAGATTAGAGAAAATCTGCCAAAAAAGAAAAAGCCCAAAACAACCCAGACATTCATGCCCATGGAAACTTCTGACCACAGCTGTATCCACACCACACCGTCTGCCGACTCCAATCAAAAACAAACACCGCCGTAAGATCCAAATGGTCTTTATTGGAATAAAGGTTCATTCAGAAGATCTGCTCCTGAGCTGATGATGTCGTTATTTACGCATCTGCTCTGGTTCAACAAAATTTATATCTCTGTGCAGTCAGAATTTTCTTCAGACCTACAATCCTTTTAAAATAATAAATTCTTATTAAAAGAAGCAGAAGTCCCGCGAGGGATTTGGAGATAACCTTTGTCTGCTGGGTTTGTCCTTCAGTCTGTGAGGAGTGTCGGGACTATTTCCAGAAGGAGTGTCCATCCCACGGGCCCCCGCTGTTCATCCGGGACACGCACGCAGCCCCGGGGACGGCCAACAGGGCAGCGCTCACGGTCCCATCGGGTTTAGAGGTCTTCAGCGAGGGCGACGAGGTGGACGTTCGCTGCGTGGACGCAATCTACCCAAAGGGGGCGCTGTTTGGGCCATACGAGGGAGAGCTGGTCTCCAAGGACAGATCCTCGGGATTCTTTTCATGGATCGTAAGCTCACCACAAACACCAGTTTACAACTACTTTCTTTTCAGTCGTTTTCCTCTTTGTTCTGGGACATGCCACGTCCAAATCGGTTTTCTTTCTTGGTTTCAGATTGTTGATGTGAACAACACTTACCAGTCCATCGATGGCAGTGACGAGACCAAAGCCAACTGGATGAGGTGAACTTTAATCTGAAGTTAACGTCATCCATCACTAATGGCGTATGTTTCAGTTTTAAAGACAAGTTCTCTTCTAATGATTCAACAACTTCTCATACATGGAATTTTTTCTCTTTAATTCATGATACCTTTCATTTTAAAGTTACAGCTACAATTTTTATCTATTTATGTACTTACAGTAGCTCTAACACACCATCATACAGCATGCCAGAGAACACCCCTCTCCAGGCTTCTGAAAGCTAGCCAATCAGAACAAAAGGTGTTTAGGGGGTGGGTCCTTAGCAACACATTCATCACCTCATTAAAACCACATAGATTTGTGAACTTTTGAACTCTTAGTGGGAGGAAATCTGATTTGCAGGAGTTACAGAGGTACTCGATTTGAAGTCAAATGTCTCAGAGGAGGAACTGATCCATGAGAGTCTGTCCTCTGGTGAAACTGCCCTCAGCATTTCTGTCTCTGACCAGGTACGTGCGGACCTCATCGGAGGAGAGCGACAGAAACCTCACGGCGTTTCAGCGTGGTAAAAACATCTACTTCAGAGTCTGCCGAGCACTGGCGGCCGGAGAGAAGCTGAGGGTCTGGTATAGCGACGATTACGTCCGACGACTTCACTGCGTTTCTCAGGAGAGCATCGACCGCAACCTGGACACAGGTGAGGAGGCACACAGATGAAATATTAGAACAGGTAACTGGTGTAGACAGAACACAGGAGAGACTGTCACTAAAAATATATGAGTTTTAAAATCTCTTCATACATTTTTAAAGCCTGTTGGAATTTGGGTGAAATCTCCCTTTTGTCAATCATATATATATTTGCCCTCTGTAATATTCTGGATATTTATAATTGAGCTATTTGTATATATTTCTTATATTTTATAAACTTTGTAATATATTGTATTATTTAATTAGTTCACTTTGTATTATTGTAGGGTCTACCTTACAATATAAAGTGCCTTGAGGTGATTGTTGTTGTGGGTTAGTGCTGTATAAATAAAGTTGCATTGAATTGTTACTGTTTTTGTCTTGGAGCAACTGTAACCACATAATTTCCTCAGGGATTACTAAAGCATTTTGATTCTGATTTAATGTATCACACTAAAGTCCTGCTCTTAGCTCTCCAGCAGGTGGTGCTGTTTCACTGTTACTCTCCTGGGTGCTGGAGTCTTTCTGTTGATCACTTTGTCACCTGTAAAGCACTTCAACCCCCTTTTAGCTTCTTTGTGGCTTTAAATACCTGAAGAACTGTTTTCTTTCAGATCCTGGGAAGGACTTTAAGTCCCCGTGCCTGCAGTCAGCTCTGCAGGGCAAACTGAGCAAACAGCCCAGCGAAGAGTCCGACGGCCAGCCTCCGGCCAAGAGAAAGAAGATCGACCTCATCTTCAAAGACGTCCTAGAAGCTTCTTTGGAGGACTCTGGTAAATTCAGGTCCCGGTCTGGCCTACCCAGCGAGTATAAAGTGCCAGTCCTGGTTTCTGGGTTTGAGTCCTCTGAGAGCAGCTTCGGAATTCCCAACCTGAAGGTGGAGGAGAAGGAGGAGGAGAACCAGAGCAGCGAGAAACCCTCCACCTCCTTCTGCCCCAACTGTGTGAAGCTGAAGAGGAGGATCCTGGAGCTGGAGGAGGAGCTGTCCCGTCTCCGAGGAGAACAGGGGGACGCGGCCGCTCCGGCGACGTCCGAACGGACTCAACCCCAACGCGATCAGGCGCCGCCACACCCCGAGCAAGGCCCCATCGAGGATTTTCAAGGTGGGTGAGAGAGGACGGCGGCGACCAAGAGGGCAGATTTTCTCTGCAGCACAGCGGTTTTACTGCTCTGCAGCGTGGCTGCGTTTGACGTGCAGGTGTGTTTGTTTTGATCACCATCTGAAACTGCGTTGCCACAACAAAACCACTCTGAAGGTTCCTTTGGCTCTCTGTTTCCACCACAGTCCCATAAAGATTAGTCACATTAGTTAATATGTGCAGACTTTTGTGCCCATCAGCCACTTCATTAGGAACACCTGAGAAGCAAAATGCAGTCTAATACGGGGACCTGAATATATATATATAATTTAAAAAAAAATTTCTTAATTGGAATGCAGATCAGTACACCCCGCCCACTGACCCCAGTAATGCATTTAAGTGTACCTAATAAAGTGTCTGGTGATTCAGCGATGTTTATCGCCGCAGGAGCCACCCTGAAGTCCACAGAGCCCAAGTCCACCACTAAAAGGGGTAAAAACTCTTTTGTTGACACGGAAAGTTGAAGAAAGTTTGCTAGAATGACATTCCTGCAGTAGGAATGTCATTAGTCTGGAAGTCTGGTAAACCAGTTAATGGGTGAAATAAAGTGCTGACCTCATGTTGGTGCTCAGAGCACCATCGAGCAACCACGCTGCAGAGAGGAGAATGAACGTCATTAGGATTAATGAAGTCATTAGAAGCGGGAGCGATTACTGTTCGTACTTTAATTGGATTAATGACAAGTTTGACCTGCTATACACCCAGTCAGAGAATTGTCAAAGTCGGTATAATCCATCCTTTAAACAGGTTTAAGAGAATGCAGTAGGAGTTATGAAGATCACGAATAGGTATTCCTCTTCCTCGACAAAAACTCTAAGCCAGCTGATCCCAGGTAAGGCAGGATTCACAGGTACATGTATCGGGCTTCAGAAGTCTCACCTCTCATTTACATTCAGTTCAGTGATGTCATACAAATCGTTGCTTTAAGAGTTCAAACTCTTAAATGCCACACCGTTTATTCAAACGTGCCAGCACTGCTGCTAGCTGCTGCATTTCGTCAGCCTGTTGCGTGGTCGTCACAGACCGCTAGCTCCGCTGATGGTTGGTGCCGAGGCCACCTCCTCTGTCTTCTGTCAGAAATGTGAACATACAGCCGAGTGCTGTCCTGAGGAGCTGTGGAGTCATTTGTTGTTACTATGACGATCATGACAGCAAAGATATCTCCCAAACGCGAGGATTGCACTGAAGCATATGTGTGAATCCTGTCTAAAGGTTTTGGAGCGCTCACTTTGATTGACCCATGCTCTGTGGAAACTTCGCTGAGGTTTCATGCTCACCACTGTGTTCAGAGCAGAGCAGAACAGTTGAGATGTTTATATATCGGTTTGCACCAAAGTGGTGTCCAGCCCCAGAAAACTGCTTAGCTGCTCGATAAAGTATTTATTCTGCATGATATTAAAAGTTTGATGTGATTTTAATGCTGGTCACTCTCAGAAGTTGAATATGTTTCTCTTTGCAGGGATGGAGCCCTTGACACCCACTCAGGTGGTTCTGGATGAAGATGACCAGGACGTGGACTCTGCTGATGAGTCCATTGCCGCAGATCTTGTGATATCTCCCGAGGACTCATCAAAGCTTTCTTCCGGAGGAGGCAGACGGATTCGACGCTTCAAGCAGGAGTGGCTGAAAAAGTTCTGGTTCCTCCGTTACTCACCAACCCTGAATGAGATGTGGTGCCACGTCTGCCGCCAGTACACCGTCCAGTCATCCCGCACCTCAGCTTTCATTATCGGCTCCAAGCAGTTCAAGATCCACACCATCAAGCTGCACAGCCAGAGCAACCTCCACAAGAAGTGTCTGCAGCTGTACAAGCTGCGCATGCATCCGGAAAAGACCGAGGAAATGTGCAAGAACATGATGCTGCTCTTCAACTCAGCATACCACTTGGCCCTGGAAGGGCGGCCCTTCTCCGATCTCCGTTCACTGGCAGAGCTCCTGAAGAAGTGTGAGCTCAAAGTGGTAGATCAGTACATGAATGAAGGCGACTGTCAGATCCTCATCCACCACATTGCCCGGGCTTTAAAGGAGGATCTCGCAGAGAAGATGCGTCTGTCTCCCTTCCTGAGCGTCATAATGGACGCCCAAAACGATGACCTTTTCTCTGACATGGTGGCGGTCTATGTCCAGTTCATTACCAACGAGGGCTCCCCAAACACAGAGTTCCTGTCCTTGCAGAGACTGAACATGGCCAATGTGGATGGGTATCTCCAGGTTATGGATCGTGCCTTTGGTGTCCTAGGCCTCCGGTTTCAGGACTTGCTGGTGGTCGGTTTGGGGGTGGACGGCACCAACATCTCTTCAGGAATGAGAGCAAACCTTTACATAGCTGTCCAAAAAACCTTTCCCTGGATCCTCTGTCTTCCCATCATGATCCATCGGCCACATTTGGAAGTTCTGGATGCCATCAGTGGAAAGGAGCTGTCCTGCCTGGAGGACCTGGAAAACAACCTCAAACAGCTTCTCAGTTTTTACCGCTACTCCCCTCGCATGATGGCAGAACTGCGATCCACTGCGCCAACGCTGTCGGAGGAGACGGAGTTCCTAGGAGACATCAGAGCCATACGCTGGATCATAGGAGAACCAAACGTCCTTAATGCGCTCATCAAGGATTACCTGGAGGTAGTTGCACACCTTAAGGAGATCAGCAGCCAGACACAGAGGGCTGACGCTGCAGCCATCGCTCTCACTCTCCTCCAGTTCCTCATGGACTATCAGTCAGTAAAACTCATCTACTTCCTGCTCGACATCATAGCTATTCTGTCACGACTGGCCTTCACCTTTCAGGGAGAGTACCTGCTGGTGTCGCAGGTGGAAGCCAAGATAGAGGAAGCCATTCAGGAGATAGGCCAGTTGGTGGACTGCCCTGGAGAATATCTGCAGGAGTTTGAGGAAAATTTCAGAGAAAGTTTTAACGGAGTTGCTTTGAAGAACCTGCGCGTTGCGGAGTCCAAGTTTCAGTCCATCAGAGAAAAGATCTGCAACAGGAGCCAAAGTATCCTGTCCCAGAGGCTGGACCTGCAGAGCCGCTCATTTGCCAAAGCCTGCAAGGTGCTGGACCTGTCCACGTGGCCCAGCAACCACGAGGACCTGCAAGCCTACGGGGACGAGGAAATCAAGATCATATTCAACCACCTGGAACTGATTCCCACCGCGGCCCAGGAGGGCTCCCAGACGGAGGCCAGAGGCAGCCTGGTGGTGGAGTGGAAGGATCTGAAAGCAGACTACTACAGTATGAACGGTTTTAAAGAGGTGATCGGCCACATCTGCAGGTACAAGCAACGCTTCCCGCTGCTGAACCGCATCGTGCAGGTCGTCAGGGTTCTGCCCAGCTCCACAGCCTGCTGCGATAAGGGCCGAGGGTCTCTGCAGAAAATGTGCAAGAACAACCGCTCCCGGCTGACCCTGGAACAGATGAACGACCTGCTGACCGTGGCTGTCAACGGACCGCCCATCACTAACTTTGACGGGAAGCGAGCGTTGGACAGCTGGTTCGAGGAGAAGTCCGGCAGCAGCTACTCACTCTCAGCTGAAGTGTTGAACAGGATGTCGGCGGCTGATCAGAAATGTGTTCTGCACAGTGTTGATGTCAACGCAGAATTCTACCCTGATGTATAACAGGCAGTGCAATCCAGTGCTATACTGGTGAAAGAAGCTGGTGTGCAGCCAAACAAGGGTACACAATGAAAGAATACCAAGTCCGGTTATCTCAAAGTAAAAATTCACATACTTCTGTTTAGGAGTGAATTCAGAAAATCGCTGTGATGTGAGTCTAAGAGCCGTGACATCACAATCACTGCCACCAAATTTAGCTGTAAAAACAAATGCGGCCAATCGGTGTGAAAAGGCAGAAAATCAAACATCCCACTAATAACTCAAGAAAACCCAAATGAGTCATGTCAGCGAGTCTTAACCTTCAGTGGCCTTTGGCTCATTCAGTCATCAGATTCTGAGAACACTTTCTGCGCAACCATGTCAGAGTTCCTTCAAACTTTCATAGTCCAAAAATGTTTGTTGTGAAATTTTAGCTTCATATATCAAAAATGTTTCATTTTTTTAAAATGCTCTGTAGACTTGCTTCCAGCAGTTTTTTTCTTTTTTGCAATTTGAAATCTGAGGCCATGTTTGAATATGAAAATCTCCAAAACTGTTAAAAATAAAAGTGTGAAAAATACAAGTAGTGGGACTCTCCACCAGCTGTTCTCAGAACTGAAGAAGCTTCTCGGATGAAACGTCTTCAAGAAACTCGAAGGCCAGTCACTTTTCTTGCCGAGCTCCTTAGACAACCATGACCTGGTGAGAACCTTCAAAGACGTAGTGATATAAAATGTTTCATACATGAAATTAAACCTAGCAAAACAATTAAGACTAGTGAAAAGGGGATTTCTAGCTCATTTCACGCAATTGGCAGTCGGATACAAAACCCCCCCTAACCCAACTCTAACCTTAATGCCAAAACTGCTAGAGACAAGCAGAGGATCAGCATGCTGACTGGCAGAATGGATGCTGCAAGAACTGTAATGTACATGAAAATCCTGCATTACGGTGTTTTTTAATATGTTTTAGCCTGAATGATCAGATTGTTTAGGGCAGAAGAGTTCAAAGCTGTAGGTAGAGTAGGTCTTGAAAATATACGTACATTTTAGAGGTATAACTGGAGTACCACCGGGAAACTCCACAATTCAGTTCTGTTTGGATATTTTTGTTTTTGTCATATTTGCTCAATCCAGCATCAAAGATGAATGAAAACAGCGTTTAGACAATACTCAGACATTTTTGAGCTCTCTGTCCCAAATTACAGATTCCAATTCATTTTTTTAAATGTTCAATTCAATGTTATTTATACAGCGCCAAATCACAACAACGGTCGCCTCAAGGTGCTTTATATTGTAAGGTAGACCCTACAATAATACATACAGAGAAAACCCAACAATCATATGCCCCTCTATGACAGGGGTGTCAGACTCCAGTCCTCCAGGTGTCCTGAAACTTTCCCATGTGTCCCTGCTGCAACACACCTGAATACAATTAGTAGGTCATTAGCAACACTATAGACCTGACCGCATGCTGAGGTGGCAGTTCAGCCATTTGATTCATGTTACAGCAGCTCATGAGTGAATGAACATGGTGCAATCAAAGTACTTTTAGAAGTACATTTTTCCCAACCCTTACTTTTACTTAAATTTACTTGAGTAGGGTTAGGGGTTAGCTCTCGATTTACTGGTCGATCTACGTCCCCACCCTCACCTATGGTCACGAGCTGTGGGTAGTGACCGAAAGAACGAGATCGCGGATACAAGCGGCAGAAATGGGCTTCCTCCAAAGGGTGGCTGGCGTCTCCCTTAGAGATAGGGTGAGAAGTTCGGCCATCCGGGAGGGGCTCAGAGTAGAGCCG
>VVHJ01016395.1:7878-33610 GCA_015107715.1 Tylochromis polylepis
CACACACACGCGCGCGCGCACACACACACACACACACACACACACACACACACTGCTGTAGTCACAGGGGTATAAGCTGACTGAATCAAATAATGACGTCTGGCCAAATAAGCCAGTGCCATCTAATCCTGGTGGAAAATGACTCCAATCACTGGGCAAGGATTAGTAGTCAGCTACCTCCTTTAATTTCAGCACAATTAAAAGCGACTTTGACTCTCCTTCTCTTCATCCCTAACCACCTTAAAGGATTTACTGTTGCATGTGTCCAGTACCTGGCTCTTTACATCCCCTCTTATCTACCTGTCTCCTTTTCTTTTGCTCTTTCTATTATTTTCTGCTCTGTATTCTTGTATTCTTATCTTAGTCATTCATTCCTTTCCAGCACTTTTTTTGATTCACCCTTCAGTCTCTCACCATCACCGTCTCTCTTCCTTCTCATGTTAAAGTCCTTGTTTATTGGACTAGCTTAAAGCTCTCAGTTAGCCAGAGTGCAACGCTCTGTTGGATCTGCTTGGCCAGATTGAGTTCCCATTGACTGACCATCCTGAATGGGCCCACTCATGTCTGAAGGGAACCCAAACTTGTCCCTCTTCTCATGTGGTGACGAGCGGCTGCCAATGCCACCTTACCTGATCTCCCTGCCACAGTCTTCTCCCTCTCTTTTCCAGTTTGCACACAGTCTTCCTGTCCTTTTGTGTCAGGTCACCTGATACCAGAGTTGGAGGCAAGTGCAGGGTTATTGAGTCTAAGCAATCCTTGAAAGGCTTCAGACTCAGATACACAGACAGGCTGCAGGAGATTTTTATCGGTCTATCTTTGCACCAAACCAGATTAAAACTCTTCCACAACAGTAGCTGAACCTGAGAAGGAGGCCGAAAGCTGCTTGGTTAGCGTAAATGGTTGGGCCACTGTAGTGGAAGTGTATGTCATGTCAAGCACACTTCCCCCGACTCTCCTCAATTTAGGAGATTTTTAATGTCACTAAGTTTTCAAGCTGTTACCTTTCTATGCTGTTCTTTCTCTTTGAGTCAGCCAATATGTCAGAAACCTCCCTCCTGCCTCTTTCACCAGGCCTTTCTGTCTCTGATGAAGGCAGGGATTTGTTGAGCTACCTAACAGTGTGGGCTATCCTCAGGGTGTGCTCCCCCACACCTCCTCCCTCCCTCTCCCCCCAGCCTTTCGGCCTGTTTGGCAATGCCACCCCACCACACCAGGGCCCAGACTACAAAAACCCCGTTTGCAGCTTCTGAGAGAGTGCCAGCCTGTCCGAGCATTCCCACTAGTGGGGAGGACTCACTGCCACACTGCTATGCTCTCATTGCTTGCCAAGTTCCTTTCCTGTTTTGCTCTCTTGTCTGCCTTCATTTTCTTTTCTTTCTTTCTTCTTCCTTTCCCCCTTCATTTTCTCACTCTGCCTCTTTCATGGCTCTTTTCTCTGCTGGCACCCTCTTTCACTTTGCTCTCTGGTCCAGGTTCCCTTAGTTTCTTTCTTTGCTTCCTCTTTTTTTTGTTTTTTTAAATCTAGTTCACTTTCATGAACTTTACGGTCAGTGTTTTTCTGCTGTGACCTGTCACATTACACAGATAAGCACACACACACAAGCAGCAGCCTTAGACTTGGTTTTTGTGGTCAGTTTTGTTTTTATTTGCATGTACTTACTGTTAGGAATGCGGCTTGTTGAGTTTGAATTGGTAGCATGTTTCTAGCTTGCTTGTGTGTGTGCACGCATGTGTTTCACACCCCCCCCCCAGTCTTTGCCTCTGCTCAATTGTCTCTCATCACCTTGTGTACCAGTCAGTGCATTTGTCTCCCATAGGTGTTCTGTGTGTTTATGCGTTAGCTGTTTCCTCAGTCTAAGACTGTTGTCCATTTAGCTTTACACCCAATAGTGTTACTGGTCTGACAAAAGAAAGGGCACTAGAGACCTCTCTGGATAAAAACGCACTGCTCGGTAGCATGCGCCCCTCATCAAGGTTTGTCACCTGCTGCATTTAAACTACAAAACATTGACTTTGCTGAAGAGCACGTTCTGGCAGAAAAGAGTTCGCTCTATATCACAGGCTCCATTCAACAGAGAACTCTATTCATTTGCAATATTGGGTTCCCAAGACAGCAGGTTAAAGTGCTGCAAGATGAGTTTGTTCCAGACATTTGTTAAAATGCAATTCTACACAGTGCAACACACCGTAATCTCCTCATAGCTCTCAAAGCACATATAGTTCAGGATATTTATCGTTTTAAAGAGACTAAAAGGGAACTGGAGACTGATGTGGTCTGTCTGCATGTTGTTGTTGGCAGAATAACTCCGTTTCGCCATCAGACAGCCTGCGGGCAGCAAGCGAGAAGCACCGCAGCTCATCAGACTATGGTCTCGAGTCCAAGAAACGCAAAGTGGACGACAAAGACAGCATGAGCAGATATGTGAGTGTTTGTGTTTACTTTCCCTCCAAATATAACAGAAAATAATGACGTTTGGAGCCTCTTTCATTTCAAAATTGACCTTTCAATTGCTAATTGTTATTTTCCTGGAAAGGGTATACCTGAGTTTATTCAGTTAGGTTAGTAATGAAACTTACTTAACACTAAATGAGAAGTTTATTATGCGCAGAAATGCATACTGTTTTGTCCACAGCCTTGCCTTCATATCACTTAAAATGAATACCAGGTTGCACAGTTCTCCCAAAGACACTTCATAAAAACTGTAAATTTTAGAAACTGTAACAAAGTGTTACGTTTAGCATTTTGAACTTCTCTCTGTGTGCAGCAAATAATCCTGTAGCTCATTCATTCTCAGTCATCACATTTGGTCCGGTCAAAAATGTGGACTGCTTGGGTTTATTCTGTAATTTTAGCCGTCCCAGTGCTAACCCGCTACTCCGTCATTTCAGGACAGTGATGGAGACAAAAGTGATGACTTGGTGGTGGATGTATCCAATGAGGTAAGACTGCAATTAAACTGAGCTGCTCAGTCACATTCTTCAGTGTGAATGCTGCACACAAAACTAAACACAGCTCTCTTTTTGTCTGCTGAAGCCTCAACACCTTTCCGCGTTGCCAAAAAGTCTGTCAAAATATTGGTTGTGTGCGATGAGTGTGTGTTTACTTGCTGTATTTCTTTTGCCACTCATGTAGAAAGTGCGACAAAGAATACAAAGAAAAAGGGGGTGACAGGTGAATGAGAAGTGCGTGCATGTGTGTGTGAGAAGGAGAATGTGAACGTGCATGAGTATATTTATCGGTGTTTGCACATGAGGCCCCGGTTTGTTTGACCTACATGTACATGCCAGTGGCTTTCCTCCAGTCTGTTTGCTCAGCCTCGCTCTCTGTCTGTCTCATTTAACTCTGTAGGATCCGGCCACCCCTCGAGTTAGCCCTGCTCACTCCCCTCCTGAAAATGGGCTGGATAAATCACGAGTCCTGAAGAAAGATGCTGCCCCCAACAGCCCTGCCTCTGTCGCCTCTTCGGGCAGCACGCCGTCCTCTAAAGCTAAGGACCACGCCCATGTGAGTGTCAGGGACACACTGCAAGACTAGAGAGAAGCTGAAATAAGGAGGTTACAGTGGAAGGGCAGGGGAGGCTGAACTGACACACTAAAGAGCATTTGTCAAGTGAAGTGGATGTCTGTGTGAAAGACTAATACGCAGGCTTAGCAGTTAGCTGCTATGCGGGGCTTGCAAGGGTAGAGGGTAGATGCACTCTCAGGAAATCAAACCCTGTGGCTCAGCCCTCTCAATCTCCTTTATGGCTTACCCAATAAATGGTCATTTCTCCCTCGGCCTCAGGCTGTAAATAACCCTGAGACACAGCAGTGGGGGAACTGCTGTCTCTTTTTATGCTGCAACTCATCTTCTCTCCTTCCAACTCCCACTTTCTCTAATACTGAAGTGTTCACCAACCCGGCTATGTTAGCTTTACAAAAAACATTTCACTAAGGATTAGGATAGCTTTATAATCCACATCATCTCTCTCCACCTATAATGTCACTAGGCTAAACCCCCACTTCAGCCTCCCATTTGCCAAACATTGAAGGATTTGGATTAATTATAAGAGGTGTTTGGGACACCATCTTGAATGTGTAGCCACTCCTAATAAGCTTGACTTCTAAGTAAAGGTTTATACCGGTACCCCCAAACACACAAACACACGCCATGGCTGTAATGGAAGTGTCAATGTTAGATTGGATTACCTCAAGCCGTCCACTCAGATTGTCACTCTGGATTTTCCTGCCAGTGAGGGTATTTTTGGCTCAGTGGGGGATTTTGAACTCTGGTATGGATGCTCTGTGTGTGTGTGTGTGTGTGTGTGTGTGTGTGCGCGCGTGCACGCACACGTGAAGTTACAACTTTCGGTAAGAGGATCCAAGTCACACTGAGGTTAAAAGTTGAAGACTATCTCTGTTTCTTAGAATGACAAGTCATCTACGCCAAGCTTGAAGTCAAACACGCCTACACCGAGGAACGAAGCGCCGACACCTGGAACAAGCACCACTCCGGGACTGCGGCCTCTAACGATGGGCAAACCGCCCGGCATGGAGGCATTAGGTAAGTATCTGCAAGAAGTAGTAGAGGTTGTTTTTTTTGTTTTTCTTTTATATATGCTAAATCACCAGAACTGGTCTGCTTTTTGCTTTACTGCTATGAGTAAGTGTCTGATCTTGTGATGAGAAGCAAAATATTTGTAGAATCATAATGGAAGTCTATTATCAGTTTTAGATTCAAGTTCCTCTTAATTTGTTTCTCCTCTTCTACATGTGTGTCTCATCCAAATGTTGATGAGCCCCACTCATACAGGCCTACAGACAAGCCAGCACCCCCTGGGTAACCACCGGTTGTTAGGAAAAATGTGTATTCCCAGCACCAACCACCATAACAACTAAAAATTTGAAATTCAGTTGAATTTGACTGGGGTGTTATTGGACCGGGGGAGGGGGGGGGAATCACCTTCACATTTAAAGTTCATTTTAAAATTCGACAAAAATACGTCACCCAAAGCTGCTCCCAATTCCTAACCCTAACTGTGTAACGCAATTTTCAACGCAGCCCTGCACTCACTGTAACAAATCATCGTTTAACGCTTAACAGAAATAACGATTCTTTCTTCCATGAGGTTTTTATAAATCTGTTTTTTTTGTTTGTTTTTTTAAAAAAAAGTATTTTCTCTCCGTCAGCTGCACCAGCCCTGCGTACCCCTCTGTCCATCGCTGGTTCTTATGCCACTCCCTTTGCCATGATGGGTCATCACGAGATGAACGGATCCCTGACGAGTCCTGGCGTGTATCCGGGTCTCATTTCCCCACAGATGAGCGCTGCAGCCGCTGCCGCCTACGGACGCTCACCAATTGTAACTATTCCAGCTTCTGTAAAGCATTTATTAGTGAAAATGAGGATTTATCACACACATCTGAATAAATAATGATTCACCCGTTAGATAACGGCAGCCCTTGTGAACAGCTGTATTTATTATCCGCCGCTCTACAGTAGGTTGTTTGCAAAATGACTTTGAGAAACTTGAGCATTCCTTCTGCATTTCCATAACTCATTGTGAATATTTCTGCTTGGCTGGCTGCAGCTTGTTGTGTGCACATAATGAGAAAGTAGAAAGACAACCCAGCTCCTTTACTTTGATGTTGGCTAGTTAGCATTCTAAAGACTAGAGAAAAATAAATAAATCTTGGCCTCAAATGCATCTCCATGTTTGAAAATCTCTCAGGCCTTCATTAGCATTAGCATGTGGGCTGTTATAGCCTTGTGTAAAGCTCCTCTGTATGCAGTGAAGCTCAGTCTGTGCCTTTCAAGGGATTTGCCTTGAAACAATGATACAAGAGTTCCCCGAGCCGTAAGCACCCAAAGCAAGGCTGCAATCTGAATGTTAGCTTAGCCTGATATATCTTTGCAGGTTGTTTGCTAACTGTTCCGTTGTTTTGCTCATGCAGGCGGGCTTTGACCCACATCCTCACATGAGAGCCCCTGGGCTGCCAGCCAGCCTCACATCCATTTCTGGAGGAAAACCGTGAGTATTTTTTACTTACAACCCAAAGGTTTTGTATTTAAACTACATTTGCATTCGATGGATTGCTTGAACTTCTGATGAGCTTTCAATCCCTCTCTGCTCTGCAGAGCCTATTCTTTTCACGTAAGTGCAGATGGTCAGATGCAGCCCGTGCCCTTCCCTCCAGATGCACTGATAGGGCCAGGCATCCCACGCCACGCTCGTCAGATCAACACACTGAGCCACGGGGAAGTGGTGTGTGCCGTCACCATCAGCAATCCCACACGTCACGTCTACACCGGCGGCAAGGGTTGTGTCAAGATCTGGGACATCAGCCAACCAGGCAGCAAAAGCCCAGTGTCCCAGCTCGACTGCCTGGTAACTTTGTTATTTCGTTAGAAGTCTCAGGAGGAGAAAGTGTGAAATGTGATTTAGATGCGTGCCATTAGACTAGCTGTTGTAAGGCTTCCAACCACAGCAGAGACATAATGCATTCATGTTTCATGAAGTCTGTGTGATTGGTCACTTCATTAAGAGTTTTCTTGAGCATCACATGTATCCTGACCCCACATCCCCCTGTAGTTTTCCTCCTGATCCCAGCAGACACAGATGTGAATAATTCAGCATAGTGTCTCACTGCTGTGTTGAAATAATCCTTGGTAAGGGGAGGAGGGGCAGGGAGGGGAAAAAAAAAAGCCTGCTGAGTAATGATGTTCTGATTGGCCAACCCTGTCTGCCATTACCCAGCTCATTACTTCCTCCCAACTGCCTCCCGTTTCTCATTTTGATACTGTGGCTTCATGCAGTTACACTCGTCTGGCCTCCAACACCCTTAAGGTTCGTCCAGAGTGCAATCGGGTCTTATAAAGTCATCAGGGTGCTGTTTTAATTCCACCAAGAGCTCCCACGGTCCTATTGATCTGTCTTCTTGCTTTCTCGGAGCCTGGCCAACAGCTGCAGCCCCACACATTCTTTCTGCATCTCTTGTTAATGCTGACATCCACATATTCGCTGTATCAGAAACAAGAGTCAGCTACAGTTTGAGTTTAAGTAAAGGAAGCCTTAAATTAGTACATCACTGATGTCTTTGTTTCTCAGCAGAAATTCAATGGTGTCTTTCAAATCACTATTTATGCAGATATTTCACATGTAGAAAACCCCCCCCCACGCAGACTACATCCAGTCATTAAGATTGGGGCGATACCCTGTCTTTGTTTATGCTCCAGAACAGAGACAATTACATCCGCTCCTGCAAGCTGTTGCCTGATGGCCGCACCCTAATAGTGGGTGGCGAGGCCAGCACACTGACCATCTGGGACCTGGCCTCACAGACGCCCCGCATAAAGGCTGAACTCACTTCCTCTGCCCCAGCTTGCTACGCACTGGCTATCAGCCCTGACGCCAAGGTCTGCTTTTCCTGCTGCTCCGATGGAAACATTGCTGTGTGGGACCTCCATAACCAGACCCTCGTCAGGTCAGTGCTTTGGAGCAGGCGATGTATTTTAAACACCGCTCACTGCATTTAACAAAACGGCCAACCATCAGCATAAGACACCTGCATGGAGAACTTTCTTTGTCCCTGGTCTAATGTTTGGCATCTTGTGGTTCCAGGCAGTTCCAGGGCCACACGGATGGAGCCAGCTGTATCGACATCTCCCATGACGGGACCAAACTGTGGACCGGAGGACTTGATAACACGGTCCGCTCCTGGGATTTGAGAGAAGGCCGACAGCTCCAGCAGCATGACTTTACCTCACAGGTAATGAAAAGGAGGAAAAAAAAATCTCTTCTGTTCATCCAGTTATGGTACTGATTAACCTTTCTGACATATCTTAGGTGTTCAGTTTAGAAGTAGCGGTTAAGGGCTGTTTTATTGATTCTGGTTAGGGGATTCTTGGTTGCTTTGATGTTGTTGCTGATCCAGCTCTGTGCTTGTTGCAGATCTTCTCATTGGGCTACTGTCCCACTGGGGAATGGTTGGCCGTGGGCATGGAGAGCAGCAACGTGGAGGTGCTCCACCACACCAAGCCTGACAAGTACCAGCTGCACCTGCATGAAAGCTGTGTTCTTTCACTCAAGTTCGCCTACTGTGGTAAGTACCAGAGGAAGATCTGCGTTTATATATACAGACCTGTGAGCAAGAAAGTTTCATTTCACTTTTATCTGGCAATTATAGTGTTTATTGTTTGAGTGGTGTCAAATTTTGTCATGAATCCTATACTCCCACACAAAGAAGGGCATGACCAGAACTGGGATGTACATGAAGTTGTGTGTTACTCGAGCTGATGACAACAGTGCTTCACTACATGTAACAGAACCTGCAAGCAGGGCAAACAGACATGATGATGGTGAAATGTTATGATTGTGTTACAAACAAAAGCTAATCATACGTTGACTATACTTGTCTTGGCTTATAGTGGACTTGTACTCTGTAACATAAGTACCTGTAGAGCAGCAAGTGTTGTCATAGTAGCAGAGAGGATGAGTAATGTGTGTGAGCTGCGCCATCCATCCTTTCTGTTAATGGCTTATCAGTTCAGGGTCACGTTGGGATGGAGCCTGTCTCAGTTGTCATAGGGCCACTTTAGAATTGACCTAGCGTGCATGTCTTTGGACTGTGCCCATACAGGCACAACACGCAAGCACCACAAAGAAAAAGCAACTGTTCGGATTCAAACCGCGAACTTTCTTGCTGCGAATGGACGGTTTTAACCACTAAACCATCATGGCACCCAAACTGAGCCAGCTGATTTAAGTACGGGCTTGTTTTTTGTACCAAAATATATTAAGCGATTGTTTGTTTTTTGTGGCAGGTAGCACATACACTACATGCCTGTCAAGGAGAAGATGTGGTTTAGATTTATTCTGCATTCACAACAAGCAATCATTGATGTTAACAGCCAGTTAACAACCAGAATTTTTTTTTTTTTTTTAAAACAAAGGACAACTTGGGAACGCTTGTTTTAGCATGTATTAGCAATGGTGTAAAAAAAAATAAATAAATAACAAAGTTAGACAAATACATAAAATGTGAAATATTTAGAGACGCTTGGTGGTTAGTCTGCTACTCTGTAGGTTTTTGGGGTACTGGTGAGAGAATTTGGACTCCTGACCCTAACATCCCAGTTACTGGCCGCCTGTTAAATGTGGTGAACATGGATTTTTCCGGATCTTTAACTTGTCTCGACAGCCACTTGGGCTTGAAACCACATCTTTACACACTGCCTGGCCAGGAGTTTTGCAGTCTCTGTGCAGCTGGTTACTACTTAAAGTCTCTTTGCTATAAAAACAAACAGGACCACCATTTGTGTAAATCCAGAAATGACTGAATGTGATTAAAGTGCTGTTTGTTTGTTTTTCAGAACATTTTTATGAACTCCTAATGAGTGCAGCTTATTTGTAAAAATTGAAATGTGACATTTATGCAGCTCACATGACTGAGTCTGAATTTCAAGGGGTGAAGACTGTACGTGTGAACATGGGAGAAGTTACTTTACAAACATGATCATTAGGGAAATTTGTTAATGCTTTTTAGTGAGGATCACTGTGCCTGTTAGGCAGACCAGCTGGTTTCCAGTTTGAGGCTGAGACAAATGAGGTTTTACTGCTGCACTTCTCCTAGAAATGTCCATATTCATTTAGTCTCCGAAGACCCCCCACAGCACCGTCTCATATCTCTGCCACCACAGAACTAGTTCATTCAAATGAAGCTCACTGCTTCAGAGCTCGCGCTGTCACTAATTACATCATTAGCCAAATAGTCAATTGGGTAATTAATCAGAGGGTGATTTAAATAATTATCTAAGAGGAAGTGGTGTGAGTCTCCTTCATTATGGGCATTTTATGATTGCTGGTGTAGTGGCAATTTTTCCCCTTCAGGTTTTTATGGCCATTGATGATGTTATTACAGTCACATGCCGGCTGTATTCTGCACATCTCTATTGCAGGACTGAAGGACAACGGTGACTGTGTGTGCATGTGTGTCTCTCTCAGCACACACACACACATTGGATTGTACTCTAAAGAGGTGTGTTCTGTGTTTGCAGGTAAATGGTTTGTGAGCACAGGGAAGGACAACCTGCTGAATGCATGGAGGACTCCTTATGGTGCCAGCATATTCCAGGTAACTGGATAACTATGAATACACAGAAGGTTTGGACATGAAGGAGCGAGTGTATCCAAACTTTTTAACTGGAGCTGCACAGTGTGTACAATGCAAGGAGAGGCCGATGGTCCTAGAATAATTTTGGCTGGAAAAATGGTTAGATTCAGATCGTTATAATCTCACACTGCACTTGTATACAACTCATTAGTTTTGTTTCCCAACTTTAAAATACAACCCGAAGCTTTTCCAGCTCGGCTTTCTGGTTTATATTTTGTCCTTGAGCTAATGTGACATCAGCAGATTCTACCTGACAGACAGTTGGGCAGCTAATTCATGAGTAATGAGACTGAATTAAACAGCTGTGTACCCACATGGTGCTGAACAAATCACATAGTTTTCCCTCCTTGTAATTAAAATATTGAGTCAAAGACCTGAAAACTGCCACAAAAGAAATGCTAAAAATGAGAACATTCAGTGGCAACTGTTTTTTTTTTTGTTTTTTTTTTCTTTCCACAGTCAAAGGAGTCGTCCTCCGTCCTGAGCTGCGACATCTCAGCAGATGACAAATACATCGTGACAGGATCCGGTGACAAGAAGGCCACCGTCTATGAGGTCATCTACTAGAGAGAAAGAGGCTCCCGCTCTGCTTCAGCACTTCTACTGAGATGAATTTAAAGTTTTCTCCCTGACCAACCGTCTGCGGGCAGCAGATTTCTCAAAATGTACTCATGGAAATCAGAGGCACTGTCGGCCTGAGGATGCTTGTACTGGAAAGAAATTGACTTCTTTTTTTTTCGTCCTTTTGTCTTTGGGTTTATTTTTGGGTTGCACTTTTTCTTTTTTTCCTTCCTCAAGAATATTTGGATGTAAGCTGGTGAAGCAGCGCTTCATTGTGAGAAACTCATTCCCCAGACATCTTGTGCAAAGTGTACATATTGGAATAAATAAGACATTTTATATATATTATAAAAATATATATATTTTCATGTCCTGGGTGTACTTGTGGTGATTTTTTTTTTCTCCCCCTCCCACTCTGTTTGATATTTGAGTGGGACATGAGAACTTTTTAACAGCTTTGCTCTTTGTTTTTCTTAAAGCACATTCTGCAGGCTGATCTTTTTTTGGAAATCAGAGGAGCACCAAACTTGTCGATTTCTTTTTTTTTCTTTTTTTTTTTAAATGGCCTTTTTGTCACAGTGCTCTTACCGGACAAGAAATCACGGTTCCTGTGTGAGACGGAGCCTCGGCCACTTTGGACCACTGTGGGATCGAACGGGGCACTATGATTCACGAAAAGAGATGGATGTAAATTTCATTCATATATATATATATATATAGAAATCCTTTTTAAAGTGTACTAAGTGTACTGCTCTCTGTGCTATCTTTCCCCTGTTTGTTTTGCCTTGTTAGTTTAAGGGAGATGGGGAAACATTTAAGCTTAGCCTAACCCTTGGACCTCAGCTGGCAGCAGAAGCACAGCGACGGGCACAAACTGAATGACAATGTGCTTTTTGCTAACTTGACGTAATATGGATGTTGAATTGCTCCATTGATTTCCTGGCTACAGACCAAACTCAAACAGTCCAATCTGTGCTATTGGAATCACTCTGCCCTTTGTATCTTATCAATATTCCTGGAATGTTTGTTTGGCCGTGACGGGGAGGCAGGCAGACGTTTGACCTGACTGACTGCACGGATCGGTCCGTCTCTACACACATGCTCGATGCCTGTAGATGCTTGTTAATAATAAGAAAAAGAAGAAGAATGAGGAGGTGGTAATGGCACTTAAATATAAACAACAGAAAAACTCAAGTTAGTGAATCAAGGTGGTGTAAAATTCAAACTGTGCTCCTGGTTCTTGTCAGCATTCCTCACAAAGTATGAATGGGGTGAAATGCACCAGTCTCTCTGAATAACACCAAAGTATGTAGCAAATGCTGTCGGCACTGAAAAGAAATGTACAGTTGTTAATAAAATCAATAAAACTGTTTTTCTAGACTGGCCCATTTCATGTTGTTTGACCCAACAGTGTTCCATCAGGTGTTCCCGACAAGCACCTGGGCAGTGCGAAGGACTGCTCTGACACGCAAACCGGCATTGCGGGGATGGAATTTTAAAGGAATGCTTTGACATTTTGGGGAATTCTGCTTCCTGACAGCACTTTTACATAAATATGATATTACAACCAGCAGACTGCTAGCTTCGCAAACTGAGTGTAAAGAGGGAAACGGCATAGCTCTGATCAAAGGTAACTTGGTGCGCTTTGTTTGCTTTACCTGTACAAAAGGCCAAGTTTAAGAACAGCTCATGTGGATTGTGGTTTTCATGGAGGTCTGTGTGCTGAAGGCTACTTTTCTCACTGGGACTCTAGACTTTGTGGAGTTTTGTTATCAGCTTTAAAAGTTATTGTGTTCAGCCAACAAATGACACTAGCATGTTATTTTTACATTTTATTTTTTTACGTTTATGTTAAACTGATTTCTAAAGTTTTAGATTTGGTAAAATAGATTTGGGATTTTTTTTTTTCCTCTAGACCTTTTCTGTGCGAGTATGTAGTGTCTGCTCTATTTCTAACATTATGGAAAAGGACTACAGATCCATCATCATCATGATTATTATATTGTTCTAGCATCTTTAAGCTCTGGCATTAGAAAGTTAACTAGTGTCTAATATTAATTCTAATGATACAGTCCAACCACAAGTTCAAATCACAGAAGTGGATAATGAGAATACTGCATCCCTTTTTCATGTTCAAAAATCTATTTCTTAGGCATCAACCCTGACCTGAACAGATGAAAATCTCAAAAAATGTTAATGTTTCAAACTTGGTTTTCATTTGATTCAGCTAAAACTGCTGTTATTACACTGCCTTTTAAAAAAAAAAACACATTCAGACTAAGGTGGTTAGAAGTATAAATAATAACGGTGATAATAAAGTTGGGGCATATTGACACTGAATACTTTTGAAGCAGTGATGGAGAGGAGGTCACTAAACGAGCGGATAATCCTCTGCACCGCTTACTGGACAGGCAGCAGAGCACCTTCTCTAACACACTGATGGAGCTGTGCAGCCATGACGACAGATACGGGACAGCTTTCATATCACATCAGTTATGTTCTTTTTTTTAAAGATTCTGTTGCCATCTGAAATCCTGCATTGCTTTGCTGATTTTAAAATATATCACTTGTTATATATTATTATGATTTTTAACGTTAAGGCGAAAGGATAAAGAAATGCCTCAATTTTCCCTTTGCTGTCAGGAAAAAGAGTTCAGGTTGCTCATTAATAATCGGCTAATAGAAACAGCTCGGTTGTTCTTCCGCGCTGCGCAAAGAAAAATCAGAAGTACATATGTAACTTTTTATAGACACATGCAGTGATTACTGCAGGTGTAATTTTTGCTCACAGAAACAGTTCAGTGTCGGTTGTTACTTTGAATATGATTGTCAGTGCACACTTCGATATGAAATGAGTGAGTGCGGTGGAGCGAGGACTTGTGAAGCAAAGGGCGTAGGAGAGACAGAGACGGTTGTTGTGACTTAATGGCTTTGTTTCCAGACAGGATGGTTTGTGGTTTTGGGCCTGCTGACAGGAGTAATGGTGGGAGGGATGAGACATGCAGCTCTGGATCAGTGTGGCTCGCCAAACCACACACATGCACGCACATGCACGCACACGCACGGCTAGAGAGTGACTACTCAGTGGCTTCACATGAATCACAGAGCCAGCAGAGACACATTCAGTCACACTCGCATTTCACACACTCCCCCCCCCACACACACCTAAGAAAAAGACAAGCTACTGTGGGAATTTGTGGCTTTGTGCTGATATCTGAGATGATTGTTGGGCAGCATTTCTGGATAAAATGTCTCACAAATGAATATCATGCAAACACCAACAGCTATATGACTGTCAAACTGCAACCTTTCTCTTTTTTTTCGTTAAAAAACCTTGACTTTTTGTCAAGTACAGGCCACAGGAGATGATTCATGATACATACTATTAATGTCAGCGTCTGAATCCTGTTGTACTGACTCACTGCCATGAACAGTCGCCATGTCTTTTCTTTTTCTCCTCTCTTTCTTCCTCTCCCACTCTCTTGTTCTGCTCCCACCACAGGTGGTGAGTACATTCATTTTCACTTTTGTGGGGGTGCTGGCTGTAAGGCTGTGATTTCTGACTGTGCATGTGAGAGAGGGGGGAGACGGGGTGCTTAGGGATGCAATATGGGGTGATTTTAGCTACGCGTGTGGGCTGAAGGCGCTGTACATATGGCTGAGCTCATGCATACACGGACATATTTGGTACAGATACTTCCACATCAATTATCAGCTCAAGGACCTGAAGCTAACCTCGTGTAACCTTCTGCTTAATATGAAAAGTGACTGTTTTTGGCAGTATTTTGTGCAATCTGTAAATGTTACATTAATTGCTGGGTGTAACACACACATGCTGGGAGGAAGTTGGTGAGGATTGCAGACTATCATGACTGTAGCTGGCAACATCATTTGCATTCAGCATCTCCTTTGTGGTTTAGTTGAGGTAACTGGAAGGTTTTCCTGCAGTTGAGGGTGTAGTGGTAATTTTGCCACGAATGGCTGCAATTAGTGAAAATTTATTGCTTCACTGTGAGTGATCTTCAGTGAAAGCCTGACTCTAAGCAAGGTTTATAATCAAGCTACCAGAGTTCATTATCATGACAGGTAAACATATTTTCTGTAAGCTTTTCACAATAAAAGGATCTCTCTTGTTCACCAATGGAAATATGAAGGGTTTGGTTTGCATCAACGCTAAATGAAAGCAATCTCTAAATGGTTAAATAAAACTGATGTCTGATAGCCCGGGTAGATATCAGGGATATCACCATGGAAACAAAACAATGAACACAAAGCGACTTTTGAAACAGCAGTTTCCTGCCTGGCACCTAAACTCATCTTTAGCTCCCAGGCATCTGCTCATTTAGGCTGAAGTGACAGATAAAACCCCTCACAATGAAACGACTGCTCAAGCACTCTCAAACATTTAATTTTCACTTCTGCCAATAAGACCTCTGATTCCTACACACAAGCATAAATGTAAACATGTTTCAGTTCCTACAAGCAGATAATTTAAGGCAAGTGAAAATCCCCTATGTACAACCACAAATCATCAGCATAGAATGACTAGATTGAAGGAAATGGGGCCTAAAATGCAGCCTTGGGGTACACCACAGAGAACTGAAATTGACTGACAACTAAAATCAATTTGCTGCAATTGAGAAATCAACCACACGACTATGCAATTAAAAAGTAAAGAAACAGCTTTAATTAAGATGATGTGATTACTGTGTCTATATTGAATACTAAAGGATTTCTTGTTCTTATACTGACACAGAAATGCAGTGCAACAAGCTGTGAGAATATAAGTTCCTCCAGGTCTAAAGCAGGGATGCGCAATTTATTTTCCCAAGGGGTCACATGAGAGACTGGGACTGTTGTGGAGGACCGCATAAGTTTATTGGCATAGTGCTACACAACAGTCCCAGTTTGTCATGTGACCCCTTAGGAAAATGAACTGCCCAGCCCTGATCTAAAGTTTCAGATTTGTTGTAACTCAGAGTTACTGATTTGTTTTTTTGATGAGAGTGAGTTTGCAGAAGGAATGCTCACTAACCCTCCTTCCTGCCCATGAAAAACTATTAGCGGTCTGTTCTTCACCGAATGTAAAGAGAGGTTCACTGAGTCAAATGCAAATAAATTCTTATGATCGGGGTCTAGTATCTGCATGCTGTATCCACACACAGGCCCAGTCAACCTTCATTTAGACGTTTTTAAAAAAAAAAGTTATTTGATCTCGACATCCATCCTAGTGTTATTTCATTATCTGTTTTATTTCAGAGATGTATGAGAAATGAGAACAGCCTGGATATCGTTTCATATTTCTGTTTTTCTTTACATTTTGTTGTTGGCTTAAATTTAGATATCTTACCTAAAAAAAAAATTCCATTAAAGACTTTTTCTCTCAATTCATAAAAAAAAAGACTTCCATTCAATCTGTGCTAAAAGCTGACTGTGCACCAGTAAAGGCTTCTAACCACTCTGAAAGGCTCTGCCTGATGCAAGGTGTTTTGTTCTCTTGACAGTCGAGAGCTTTTCCTGTGAAGGAGAACTGATGCAGGTTGCTCTGCCTCACTCCTCCCCATTTCGCTCCTCGGTCCATTTCAGCGGGAGGCAAAGGTTTTGCTCCTCTTTACCTGACAGCCTTCTGATTTCATCTCTCTTTTATAGCACCGTGAGATGAAATGGAGAGCAAAATGATGAGCCCTTTTCTCTCTTTTCCATCTCTCCTTCCTCACTGAGACAGCCTTTTATGTTTTCATCTTCCACTTCCACCACCTCCTTTCCCCCCCATCTTATCTCTTCAGCAGTTACATGCCTGCACAGCTCTCTTTTCTCTATCTTCACGTCTGCTCTCCTGCGATGGCAGCTCCTATGAGCACATTGATTGGGCTGAACCAAGTAGCCTGAAGAAAAACTCGGCATATGAGACAACAGATAAAAACAAGAGGCTCTCTCCTTTCTCTTTCACTCACTGGATAACCAAGTGCTGGCAGAGAGCAGAGTGAGATTAAAGGGAGGTTGTGTAGAGGCAGAGAGCGCTGGTGCTTCAGCTCTCATAGGTCATTTGGGTCTCTTTGAAAGCATTCAGACCTCGCTCCATCTTCTGACCTGTCCTTAAGATGAGAAGCTTTCATCAGTCTCTGCAGGACACAAGAGCCCACTCAGGATCAGCGCCTCAAATTAGAGGAGGGCTTTGTGTGTGTGCGTGCATTGAGTTTTCATATTGTTATGTATAATTCAATGCTTTTACTGTTATAGAAGCCTTTCCCTTGATCTTTGATCACAGAGACTAGCGAGAACAGTACTCAAACTGGATTTTCCAAATTTTTTTTGCCCGGGAGGGACTGAAGGAGGCTTTGAAAGCTTTTCAGGCAAATAGAAAACAAAACAGTTGAAGAGGCCATCCTGCAGCAAGCTAACAGCAGCCAGACTTTATACACAGGCAGGCACCCCCCCCCCCAAAAAAAAAAACAACAACAAAAAAACATGTCACAACGTAATGAAATTCAGTAGACCTTTGCAACAATGCTCATGTTCAGTTTTCTGTCATATCCCATTTGTTTTGTTATCACAGACTGGAAGCAGCGCCCACTGGTTTCTACATTCTGCGTTTTAGTATATTGGATTTTTTTGAGACAGAGGTGACCAAATTTACACTGCAGGATCCAAATGGACGAGTTCCCAAAAAATATTTATCAATTATTATGAAGGGGAAAAACTATCAATAGAGAACTCCAGGTTGTAAATGTGCTTTTTGATGCACTTCAGTTGAATGTTTTAACATGGCAGTCTATGAGGGATGATTCACTAAACACTCAGGAATTCCATTAGAGCCCAACAAGAAACTACCTTTCTTTGTATAAAGTTTCTTCTTCTGTTCCCTTGTCACACCAACCTTCTGCTTCTTCAATACTTCCATGAATCTTCTGCCTGGTGTCCTGTTACCAGTCATGGTCCCTGCTGTCACCTCCACACTCCTACATTTACTTCTCTCTCACTGCCTTTAAACATGCCTTTCCCCTCTCCTCCTCCTCTGTCTTCACCCAATAGTAGAAGCTTACAGACATACCACCCTGAGCACGCTGATTGGGGTCTGATCTCGGAAGCCAAACAGGGTTGGGCCTGGTTAGTACTTGCATGAGAGGCTGCCTGTGAATACCAGGTACTGTAAAATTGGCTTATGATCAACCTTACCAACCTGAGCACACCCACTATTGTCTGATTTTGGAAGCTAAGCAGGGTCGGGCCTGTTAGTACTCAGATATGAGACTGCCTGGGGATAGCAGGTATATATGTCTGTAGCTCAGGAGGTAGACCAGGTCATCTACTAATTGGAAGGTTAGTGGTTTGATCCCTGGCTACATGTTGAAGGACTTTGAGTGCTCAATTAGAACAAAAAAAGAATTATTCAAGAACTAGTCCATTTAACACACTTTCCACTGGTCAAAAGGGTGGCGGCTGTTGTTAATCCGGGCCTCAAACTATCTGGTATGGAAGTGTCATTCTTGATGACTGTAAATCCAAGGCTGCTTGATTATATTCATTTAACAGAGTCAGATCTATTTTTGTCATGTTCACTGAAACGGCACTTCATCTTTCTTTCCTCTTCAGTGGAAAGAAGTGAGACGCACCAGCATCCGCAAATTAACATGCGGCATAGTTAGTCACTTTTGGTAATTATTTCAGAAACAATATTTCTTCAACGCTGATTCAACAGGAGGTTCAACAGAAGGCTTCATAAAACACACAAAGCAAAACTTGACTCAAACATGAGTCAACTCCTCCACCCTCCACCCTCTCATTATGTGAAAAAAACAAAGATGAAGGACATGTTCTGTTCTTTGTTTATTTGCTTGACTTCTGAACCAGAGAGGATGCTGGTTAATTTATTTGGCCAATGGATTTCCATAACTTCAAGAAACCTTTTCTTCTTTTTTCTCTGATTTTCAGACATGCACAGAGTACGTATAATAAATAAATCCATCCGTCTGTCCGTCCGTCCAACCCCACTTATTAAAACTGAACACACTGAGTTGTAGTTTAGTTCTTAGTTTTACGTGGTTTCTGGTACATGTTCTGCTGTGAGCACTTAGCCCTTTGGATGCAACGCTGACTTTAATGAGTCCACTAAGTGTGCCCATTTCGTGGAACCATCTTGAAATAAATGCTATCTTCTGTTCAAGTTTGACATACTGATAGTTAATCACATTTTGTGTGAAAATTAATTAGTCATTAACTTTGGGTTTCTCTCATCTGTCCCTGTCTGCCGGACATAATTTTTCTTGATAACGGCAGCTCAGACCGTTGTTCTTTAGGGTGTTGATTAGTTCTTGCACACCCATCTCTATTAATATGAGTGAAGCAAGAGAAAAAAAATAACGTGTGCTTGCACAGGTGTGAGAGAGAGCAAGATGGAGAGATGCATTTCATAATGCACGACTGAGACCCAAAAGCAAGAAATAATGACCAAAATAGCTCAGTATCTTTCAGCTGAAGCACAGGCCAGGCTACAGATTCACTACTTTTTCAAAACCTCTCAGTTTACAGCCAACCTGCAGCGCAAAAAATTAGAAATCCACCGTGAATCCTCTCACCCTTTTTATATGCTGAATATTTTGCTTAAAAACTAAGGCACATGCCTTTAAAATCAACAACAATAACATAAAGACCAGGCTGTACTTCAGACATGAGAAGACTATCACTTGTCTGGTCTAATAAACTGATTTAACCTACTGAAAACTTCACTACACTGGATTAAAATGTCCAGGCAACCTTTTATCCATACTATTTCCAAGACCTTTTTCCAGGATGGGAAAACAACCTAGCATCAACCAGCTCGGAGCTCAAACCGGCATCTCGGCTGACACGCAGCTGTGACAGATTATTAAATAATGAGGTCCGGAGTACAAGGTTTGTGGTTTCTCATGCATTTTGTGACCTACGGTAAGAAAAAAGCAGCTCACAGACCCACGGAGGACTCAGTTCTTCATTTCATAAGACCTGTAAAAGGGAAACGCTGAAGCACTCCTCACAGCAATCGCTTTAACTGCCAAGGTGAACGCGGGGGTTAACAAGCTCAGCAAAGCAAATAATTGGTACAAATAAGTCATTAGCACAGTGGAAGGGCTCAGATAAAATGTGAAGGAGCACTAATTGAACATGATTATAAACTTCTTTCCTTCCTCCTCCATCAATTGAAGCTGTAATAAGGAGGTCCTCAGAGATAATTAGGATCACAGGGCAAAAGTGCCACTTAAGAGAAACTCAGAGGGAGACTCCTCATTACAGTCAAAAAAATACAACAAGAACACTTTACTACAAATAACTGTCAGGTTCACATTATCATGAGCAATATTTTTCATATTAACACTTGATCAAATTACTTGGTGTTTTGTGAAAGGGCTGCAGAGAAATCCATCTGCAAACAACCTTCAAATTTGCAGCTTTGTGTCACCTTTTGTGTTTGTTGTTCAGCCTTGGCACTGAAAGCACAGGCTGCTCTTTACAACAAGCACACTGACTTTACATCACCTACAGCACTGCATGAAATGGAAACGGTTCATGATGCATACCTATGAATATTAATTCAGTAGTTATTACAGCAGCAGGAGGAGACCAAAACAGGAGTTCACACTGATCAGGAGCCTGAAACACAACATCCGTGATATAAACACGTTTCGTTATGTCCACAGCAGCAACTAAACATTATTATCTGCCAATTATCTCTTTATTGATTGACTGGACTAGAAAATATCAACATTAATGGGGTGCAAGCTGTAAATATTTGGCATGCTTACTTGAAAAAAATGACTGAAATCAACCAATTATTAAAACAGCACCCAATTAATTTTCTGCCAGTTGGCTAATTATCGTTTCAGCTCTAGTTTACACAAGAAACAGATTTATGTGTGTGTGTATATCTCTTATTTCTGTCAACCCTACTTTTTTAAAAGAAAACACCAAATGTTAATGTAGCTAATATATTATATTTAATAAACTGGACCAGCTGGGACAACTTAATTCGCCTGCAGTAGAGTTCACTGTCCCAGCCAGAGTTCTGCTGAACAAAACTCTACTGTATGCCACTCACAAGACCAACATTGTAGTCTTTCATAGTCACTACGTATATGTCAAAATGTACAGTCATGTGGAGAAAACAAGTTTTTCACATGACTCTCTGCAGTCCTTTGAACAACTTCCATTGAAATTAAGGGGGTAAGTAGCAGCACGGTGCTGCTAATCAGAAGCCGTTAATTAACTGATTATAAGCAGGTTTGAGCACCTCTATAAAATCACAAGTTTTGGCAGTTTTCTGCCATTTAAGTGTTCAAATTCACCCCAAGGTCAGACCATGTAATGTTCAGAGAAACTGCAAAAACCCCAGGAGCTACATTTCAGACTCTACAGGCCTCAGTTAGCATGTTAGGTGTTTTGAAAATACAATTAGAAAAAGACTGAACAAGTATGGGTTACTAGGAGAAAGCATCTTCTCTCTAAAAATAACATGGCAACATGGCTTAGGTTAACAGTTGCATGTGAACAAACTACAAGACTTCTGGAACAATGTCCTCTGGGCAGCTGAGGTGATCATAATGCACAACGCCATGTTTGGCAAAATCAAACACCTCACACAAGCATGTCAAGCACGGTGGTGGATGGGTAATGATTTGGGGTCATGTTGCAGTCACAGGACCTGGACACCCTGGAGTCATTGAGTCGACCATTTACTCCTCTGTGTAAGAAAGTATTCTCGACTCAAATGTCAGGCCAACTGTCAAAAGATGAATGTGGCCCGAAACTAGGTTATGTAACAGGACAATTATCCTGAACAAAACAACTATTCTATGACAAGTGGAAAAAGAAAAGAATCAAGATGTTCCAGTGACCCAGTTAAAGGGTAGATCTCAGGCTGGTTGAAATGCTGTGGAACGACCTTAAGAGAACTATGCATAAACAAATGCCCTAAAGCAATGCTGTAAAGAAAAGTGTGACACTGATGTGAAACACTGATAAAATCTTGCAAGAAACAATTACAGAAGTTACTGCTGGCTAAAGGGTATCTACCACAATCATAGGGTGTATTTAGGTTTTTCACAGGACTGCAGAGTTCTGTCAACCACACACACATACGACTGTACATACTTGACAAGCTAGAAGGTGACACACTGATTACTGGAAACGACTGTATACGTCTAAATCAGGGATGCCAAACTCATTTTACATCGAGGGCTGGATGTTGAAAAACAGGAACTTTTCAGTCATTTATTGTTTATTGTCATTTGCTTAATTAATTGGTGTAGTATGAATGACCATGGCGGGGAGTCTTCATCAGCAGGAAAAGCTGTGAAACTTATGAAAGTTTTACAGCTAAAAGTCCAAAAATTGTGGCCCTGGGGCCTTATGTTTGACACATCTGGCATAACTCTTTACTGCATTTGTCCCTCTTACAGGCTTTTTCTTCATGGCAACAGAAACTGTGTGATCCAACAGATAGGGAGCTGCCCCACTGCCTCCATGTATACACCTCGACCCTCCATAATCACTACAATTAATCACTACAGCGGTGTGTGTGTGTGTGTGTGTGTGTGTGTGTGTGCATGTGTGAGAGTGAGTGAGCTGCGACTGAGCACAGTGGCCGTCTGTCCTCGGTGTTTACTTGGCCTCTGTGACCACTGATATATCAGAAAAGCTCGACCTTAACGCACAACTGACAAACACACTCACTCATGGCATTCCAAGTAAATAAAGTGAATGCAGTACGAACACACACAAGCTTCCTCAGTCCGCCCTGCACCTGCACTCATCATTTCTCCAAACAGCAGTAGTTGTTGCATGGCGTGTCAGCCTCTCATTAAACCCAGTAAGCTTTGTGTATTTACTGGAAGGTGGTAAATATACCTGCCTTTGTAGTAGTTATACATGCTGTCATTCTGGTGTAACCGGTTAGAAAACTTCTCAGAGCTCTTCTGTATGAAAGTTGTTAAAAAGGACATTTTTGTCAAAAAAGTGCAAGAACATCTTTAAAACTATGCTTTGATTTATATGGAGTTTGCGTGTGTTCTTCAGGTGAATGGGATTTATTTACCACCTTTCATTGCACTGGACTGGAGTTTAAAAAAAAGTGAGCTAGTTGTCAAAAAATGTATGCACAAAACATAATTAATTACTTTTAAGTACTGAAGTAACTAACTGCTAGAAGAAAACAACGGAAACGAAGGCTGAAGGGAAGGTTACGAGAGGTTAGAAGAGAAGCGAATTGAGGCCGGAAGGCTGACGGGGAGGGGAGGGGGCTTTGTGCTGAATGAACAGGTCATTTGTTTGGGTGGGTCACAGTGGTTAAAGAGCCAGAGGAAAGTGAGGTGCCAAGTTAATGTGACAGGCAAATGACTAGAAGCCTGTTCCTGGGATTTCTATGGGCTTTATGCAAAGTGAGAGGCGAAAGGGGAAACTACCCATTCAGTGTGGCTGTCAGTGTGGCGGCAGAGCAGAGGAGGGAGGCTGCAACCGACACGAATCCAAAGCGGCGGATGCAGGACCACACTGAATGCAGTGCTACTTTGAAAACTCGATTTAATCTGTGAGATTAATCACATAATCAAGCCAACTCTGTCGCTGATAACCAAGCCTGGCAAGGTTGGATGGTGAGGAACTGAATGGTTATCTTCCAGCGAGTATTAAAACCACCTCAATTTCTGAGAAAATTCAAAAAACCATATAAGTGAAGAGCTACATGATCCACAGATTGCTTTTAACCTACCTTACTTATTCAGGCAAATCTTTAGCTTAATAGAGGTGATTAGACTTGTATAGATTAATAAGTGCCCCCTGTGTTTGAAAATGCATCCCTGTCTTGGTGTTGTTCCTGCCACATCATAATAACGTTTGTCCAAGATCAACATCGCAACTGGCCAATCACGTATTTCTGATGTCAAAGCTTTGCAATGTGGTGAAAAAAGAAAAAAAAATCCTTTTGTTTATATAAAATTATCTTCATTTCAAATGTATTCCTTGCCAATTTATGCAATATAACAAATATACTATCAAGCTAGATTTGATGTCAGCTAAATTTATTCATGTTAGTTTGCTTTTGATCATTTTTAATAGCAATAGCCAACGTCTTGGCTAACGCTAACTGAAGGCTCAGACATCGTGACTGGTCTGTTACAATGTCGATCCTGGACCAACACTGTTATGATGATGCAGGAACAACACCAACACGGAAATATCAGACTGTTTAAAAAGCGGGGGCCGATGCCCGAGCGCCTGCATTTGGAAGCGGTGCTATATTGACCACATCCAGCATGTTCAACATATAACTGACTCTGCAGTCATCAAAGAGAAATATCTTTATCTCTATGGTGACATGATGGTGAGATTGCAGGAGAAAATATGAGGCAGCCTTACTACAGTCGTGGGCCGAAAAGCTCACAGCAAGCGCCTCAGCGATGGAGCTAGCGACTGTGACGACTTGAAAGCAAGAGAATTCACAAAGATTCCTGGAGAAATCTGGGCATTTCTAAGTGTACAAGTAAGTACTACAACACGCTATTAGCTCCGCTCGTGAAAGAAACTGCCACACGCAAACATGCAAACTGGCAATTTCAGGAACAGCAGAAACACAAGCACATCCACTCTCTGCCATGTTTCTGAGCCTGAGTTTATCCCTGTCACACACACACTCACACACACAGACACAGCCTATTCCCTCTCTCGACCTGTCTCACACACCATTACCCCTGTGAGGCGAGGAGACAACCTAGCCGCGGGCTGGAGGGAGAGGAGGGGCAGCATCATGGGTAATGTCAGTAGACACATGTCAAAAGTACAGCCTATGTCCTGAAAAAGCTGTGTGTGGTGTGACAGCGGTCCGCCCGCTGCAAGCCCCGCATCCCCACCACCAACCCCGACTCTATCCAGCTGACACAAAAGCTTCCTGTGTAAGCCCAGAGGGAGAAAGAGAGCAAGAGAGAGCAGGAGAAGAGCCAGCAGGGAGGGTCATCAGCACTACTCCGCTAGGATAAATGCTTTTCCTCTTGCAGTCTCACCTCACTGCACAGCTATTGTCCTCAGGAAGAGTGAAAAAGGGTTTTGTGTGTCTGTGTGTGTCACGGAGAAGCAAAGCATGAGCGAGCAGCTGTGTGTGTGTGTGTGTGTGGTTGGTTTGGGGATGTTAGGGTGGCTCTCTACATGACAAATCTCTAAACCCCGGCCTTTCTCTATGACTTTCACAGTGTTGAATCAAATAAATGGATTTTTAATGAGATGGCATGTCCCTTGCCGACGCATCTTCCTGGAATTTAGCCTCAATAATTCACTCGTTACTAAACTACATGACAGGACATCAGACATCATGATCTTCAGGTTTCTGTTTTTTCACAAGCTTCTTTTGGCTGCAGGGATAAGTTCAGACTTACTGTTGATTTGTCCCAAAATTTCAAATGTGGCTCAGGTTCTTACAGAAACTGATCTTTCCTCCCATACAAAAGATAGTGGACTTTAGATTTAGAACAGGATTTGTTTAGTGTTAAGACAAAAAGGATGATCCCCAAACAGCTGCCACAAAGTCAAAGACCTATATTGTGTTTACTGTGGTTGTATGCTCAAGGATTATGGTACCTTATAATTAAAACAAAGGTAATCGGTCCTTTCTTTTGGGTTAGGTGCCCCCAGTCCTACTTTATTAGAGCTAAAAAGCAGCTCCCAAAAAGTTGATTCTGTTCATCTAGACGTAGCATTTTCAGTGGGAGAAACATTTCGTCACTCATCCAAGTGACTTCTTCAGTCTCAGCTGACTGCAGGTTTTCCCAACCTTATAAACAGCAGATTTGCATAATGACTAAAACTAGCACCACTGAACGAACAATGGGCTGTGAGGTCAGTTCCTTGATCATTAATATGCAAATCGTCATGACCATTGATCAACAACCACTGATCAAAGACCACTGATCATTGATCAAAGACCACTGATCAATGGCCATGAGTACCATTCACAGAGAGTTGGGGAATGGCTGAAATCACAGCATTGTAAGATGATGAA
>VVHJ01016396.1:3532-21066 GCA_015107715.1 Tylochromis polylepis
CTCCTTTTCCTCCCCCCCCCCCCCCCCCAAAAAAAAAAAGCACACAAAACCCCCCAAAAAACCTCTGTTTCTGTTTTTTAGTTAGATTTAGGATTTTTTTTTTTGATTTTTTTTTTTTAAATTTTTTTTTTACAAAACTGACATGATTAAAGAGTTTGTTTAAAACTGCACAGATTGAAAATTTCAAATTTTCAAATGTCTTTCAAATTTCTCTGTTTAACTACAAGCAAACCTGTTAAAAACATTGTTTCCTGTGTTTTGTTTGAACATCATGTTTTCTCCCCTAATTTTTTTTTTGTTTGTTTTGTGGTTCGTATCTAGGAGCTGGGAAACAATCTGGAGAAATGCAAAAACAATGAAACGCTGCAGCAAATCCTCACCAACGCCACCATTATGGTTGTCAGTGTCACAGCCTCAACCACACAGGGGTAAGTTTGTAAGATTCAAAGGCCCTGTCTCACCAGAAGAGTTTCATGTAGTTCACTGTGAACACTTCCTGCTAGAACGACCTTAAATCACTTACTGGAAATGAAAAACTATTGGGTTGCTAATGCTGGGGGGCTGGAGCCTATCCCAGCTGTCATGGGGAGAGGCAGGGTACACCCAGCACAGGTCACGGGGCTAACACACAGACGGGCAACCATTCACATTCATGCTCATATTCCTACCTATGGTGAATTTAAAATCACAACCATCAATGCATGTTTCTGGACTGTGGGAGGAAGCCTGGAGAGAACCCACACAGACGCATGGAGAACATGTAAACTCCACACAGATAGGCCCCAGACGGCAAGAAGGACCCAGAACCTTCTTGCTGTGCTGACCGGTCACACTTAAAGAAAATCGGAAAAGGCCAAGGAAATTGTAATCAATGCATCTCCAAACCAAACTGACGTTCCCTTTTTTTTTTCTCTATTGTCATAAAAATCATTAACAGATTATTTTTAAATAATAATGAAATGCACTCAGTATCACTCAAACTATTACATATCGAGAAGGAGTGGGAAGAAGTGCACAGTTATTTAATCTCACCCCTTCTTCATAAGTTATCAGTTTATATTTATCCAGCTTCCCTATCGATATAAACCTCAGTAATAAGAATACATATTTCTACTAACAGAATATATGTGCTACATAAAATTAAAATTATTATCATCATATCTTATTTTTTACAACTGGGTAATTTTACCTCCACACATCAAAGCCAAGTACCTCCAGTTTTGGAATATCAATTGTAAAATCTGAATAAGTCTTAAACACAAACTAAACACAGACTTCTTCTTTGAGTCTCATAAAGACCATAACTTTTATACCTCTTTTTGAAGTGATTTATATTTGAACAGTTGCAAAAAAAAGAAACCCTTAAATTAAAACTTCCTTCAGTCTCATTCAAAAAAAACCAAAAACCCACTGAATATTTCCTGGTAGTTGATTATTTTTTGCTCTGAACTAAATTTGTGCCGTTTTGAATTTCACTAGATCTGCAAATTTCAGTGTTTCAAGCTGTAAGAATAATGAATTTGTACGATCGCTATAACCTGGGTTTTTCCAAGAGTAGCCCTAATAAGCTGTATAGGCAGAGATCACCCTCATTGATTTCTGATTTCACCTAGTCTTGCCAAAGTTGACAAGAGAAACAAGGGTTACCGATAGTAGAGCTCCAAGGGGAAAAGAGTTCATGCTGTTATGTACTTTTGGTCATTACTGTAACTGAACGCTGACCGTGCCACTTGTGCCTTCAGGTCGTTGCTGAGTGAGGATGAACTGAAGCAGCTGGAGGAGGCGTGCGACATGGCCCTGGAGCTGAACCAGTCTAAACACAGGATTTATGAATATGTAGAATCCAGAATGTCATTCATTGCACCAAACCTGTCCATCATTGTTGGAGCATCAACAGCAGCAAAGATCATGGGTGAGAGAAACCTACTGACTGCACAGAGTGTTTACAAATGTACTTCGTCCTCGTTGAGGATTGTTTCAGTGACTGTCCGGTCTCTCCTGTGGCTGCAGGTATCGCCGGAGGCCTCACTAACCTGTCAAAGATGCCAGCCTGTAACCTGATGCTGCTGGGAGCGCAGAGGAAAACCCTCTCCGGCTTCAGCAGCACCTCTCTGCTCCCTCACACCGGCTTCATCTATCACTGCGATGTTGTGCAGTCATTGCCACCTGTCAGTGAATATATGTGCATAAACTACATGAATGCATTCTGCTCAGCGTGACAGTTAACAGTATCCTTCTTTCCTCCCTCAGGACCTCAGGAGGAAGGCAGCTCGTCTGGTGGCTTCAAAATGCACTCTGGCTGCAAGAGTGGACAGTTTCCACGAGAGTTCAGATGGCAAGGTGACTCTCTTAAAGGAACACCTAAGTTTTATAAATGCCTTGTGTATTAGAATATGAATAAATGTATCAGCAGATACAGAGATTATGATTTCTCTTGTCTGTCGATGTATATTTGGTCGGATTTTTCATATTTACATGCAAAATTATTTGCAACTGAGGAAATAATCAAGTTGACTTGTTTCATTCGGCTTAAAAATATCTATCACTCTTTGCAGGTTGGCTATGATCTAAAAGAAGAAATAGAAAGGAAGTTTGATAAATGGCAGGAGCCTCCGCCTGTGAAGCAAGTCAAACCACTGCCAGCCCCGCTGGATGGGCAGAGGAAGAAGAGAGGAGGAAGGAGGTAAACAATCTGTCAGCTACCTAAAACTGGCCTGCCAGAATAGACTGCTAAAGAGGAAGGAGGACTGCAGTCTGAAGATGGAAATTGATGATTATTTGAATCTTTTAAGAGGGAGAAGGTTACTGAGATTAAACTGATCTAACATTTATTTGAAAAAGTAAAAAATTCAGCAGAAACAGAATAAGGCATGACACAGATCAGCATCCTAGAAGACTGCAAGAAGCTTACGTAACTTTCATAGCCAAGTTTAGACTACCACGAACATCTATAAATATCCAGTGAATGGTATAACCAAGCTCCACTGTTCTTTTCCTGCAGGTATCGAAAAATGAAAGAGCGTCTCGGGCTGACAGAGATCAGGAAACATGCCAACAGGATGACCTTTGCGGAGGTCAGTAGATATTTTCTCCCCTCTTGTTTTTATGATTTGTTTTTAATCCAGTGATATTTCATGTTTCATTATTGATGTCTGACTATGATCCATAATTCATTTGGCATTCTCTTTTATTCAAAGAAGATGCTTTTAATGAAGACAAAAGGGAAAACTGTACAAAAGAAGTTAACACAAAATAATAATATAGATATGTACTAAATATGAAGACATGCAGAATGAATCTCTTATCTTCTTCTGGTTAGTAATAACAGGGGTTTACAAATTTGCCTAACGAGCAAAATAGGAGACTGCTGCTGCTATGGGTGACCCCTAATGAATAAGGAAGCAGCTGAAAGCTTTTAGTAATTTCAGACCTGGGATGAATGACGACTCAAAGCAGCCTCACTTTTGGCTTGCACCAGCTTTGTGCAGCAGAGCCAGTGTAACAGGATGAGGTGTTTGCGTAGGTTCTCAGTTATCCAGGTCTTGAAAAGAAGGTCGCTGTACTTCATAGGAGAAAGCAAACAACCACTCCACAAACAGATGACACAACGTACACAACAGTGGCTGTACAGGTTACAAGTTTTACGACTGTTTACGTTTACTGCTGCCATCTTGGATTGTGCAGGTGTGACTGTTGGGGCTGCTCGGAATTTCTGAGTTGGAAGTCCAATGAGAGAGGGGTGTTCCAGTTGAAAATTCCAATCGGGAACTCTGAAATTCCGACTTCAAATAGAAGCCACCATAAAAACCTGAGACTCTCTGTCAGCTGTTCTGTTTCAGAGCTAAAGAAGCGTCTTGAATGAGAACATATTCACAAACTTAAAGAAGTCCAGTTCTTTTCTTTTCAAGCATCCAACAAGACGAGCTATTTTTATTTTATTTTGTACTCACTAAGACTTCCCCCAGCACTCTGAAGGAGCTTCAGCAAGATGATTTTACTGCAGTACAAACAGTTTCTACTCTGGTCTATTATTAAATGAGCAGTTTCTGAGCTGCTTATTGCTTCCTGGAGACTTGGCTGTTATGAATGCATCTTCGCTACCTTAAACCACTGTTTTTAAAACAGTCCTAACAAGTATGAAATTCAGTCCTTTAAAAATCTGAAACGTCTTGAATATTTTGCTGGTAAAGGAAGTAAAGTCCTTTGATTCATAATGGATATAAGTTTGAGAAAACCTTTACAGTAAAGCATTTATAAATTGGTTCAGTATTACAGGCATGATGGGCATAACCCCCAATTGTGGAGTGTTTTGTAATCCAGGCATGGACTTAATTGAGATTTCAGTGGTTAATTATATTACAAGGTGTTCCTGCTCTAGTTAATAGTTTTTCCTGTGTTGTGTTGTAGATTGAAGATGATGCGTATCAGGAGGATCTGGGCTTCAGTCTGGGTCAGCTGGGGAAGAGCGGCAGTGGCAGAGTCAGGCAGGCTCAGGTCAACGAGGCCACCAAAGCCAGGATTTCCAAATCCCTCCAGGTAAACACGTTCTTTTCTCCTGCTGATGTTTGTATCTACATCATCTCTAACATTTTGGCTTTTGACCACAGAGGACGCTGCAGAAGCAAAGCATGACGTATGGTGGAAAGTCCACAGTCAGAGATCGTTCTTCAGGAACCAGCTCCAGCGTAGCGTTCACACCTCTCCAGGTAAAAAGAAGCAGTGACTCATTGGGTAAAGAGCTCTGTGTGTGTGTGAGAGAGTGTGTAAATCTCAGTTATTGTTTCCTTCTGCAGGGGCTGGAGATCGTGAACCCGCAGGCTGCAGAGAAGAAGGTGGCTGAAGCCAACCAGAAATATTTCTCTAACATGGCAGAGTTCCTCAAAGTCAAGAAGGAAGCTAAGATGTGAAGACGCACAGACGCCCTACACATGGACAGTTGCACAGTTTGTTTGTTTGTTTTTTTTTAATAAATTTGTTTTGACTTAGTTTTTTCCATCTGAATAAAATAGAGTTCACTCTGTAGTTGTTTGTTTTTATAAGAAAAGTGGAGCCTCCTCTGTGACGTTTGAATTCGTACCTGTCTGTTTTGATCTTCTATCTCGAGTGAAACTGAACTAATTATGTTGGATTTTGAGTTAACAGTTTCTTTTACTGAAAGTGAAACTGCTACAAATAAGATAAAATCCTCACTGGTCACTTTATTAGGAACTTGCTAGTACTGGGTTGGACTCTTTTGTAATCAGAACTAGTTTATATCTTTATGGATCTGATTCAACAAGCTGATGGAAACGATCCTCAGAGATTGTGGTCTGTTGCCATGAGAGGACCACACAGGTGCTGCAGAGTTATCAGGTGCACATCCATGATCTAAATCTCATATTTCAGCACACTTCAAAGGTGACTGACGATCATTTGAGCTTTGTCATGTCACGGTAACGTACTGGAAGCAGGTTAACGTGCCATGACCACAGTGTACCCATCACTGTGTCATAAAGGGACACGGTGAGCAACAGTACAGGTGTACCTAGCAAAGTGGCCAGTGAGTATATTTTGTCCTAGTGACTGCTTGTGATTTGCTTTGTGAGGAAAGCAGATGCAGCAAGGCTGCATCATTTTACAGGTTAATTTAGGTTTTCTTCTAATTAATATGCTGCGTGTTGCTACCAAACAGCCCTATCACAGTTATTTAAATCTGCAAGTAATGTGTAGTTACTTTTATGGGCAGGTGCATGTCAGGTGTGTTTACAGCTTTAACACAGTACTGTAAGTGAAGCTAAATGCAGCAGATCTTAATATTCTTTTCTTTATGTCGTCTGGTCTTTCTTGGGACACCAAAAAGGCAAAACCAATTAAAGTTGATGGAAAATATGTGGATCCATATTCCATGTAGGAATGACAGGACTTTACGCCACACACTGATAGATAATTTCTTAAAAGTATTTATTGAAATTTTACAATCCTGTTATAACCCCATTTATGACATCTCCCATGCAGAACTGTGATGAGAAAAATTGTAAATATGTGTTGAAATTCACATTTTAGCAGTTTCACTGACCTTTCTGTAAACCTTAAAAGCCCAAAAAATAGAATCTATAAAAGGCAAATCTCTCAGAACTTTGCTGCATTTTCCTTGTTTTTTTTTCTCCCTCCCACATCCTCATCCCCCTCTTTTCCCTCCCACAAAAACAAAAAAAAGCCTGAAAAAGAATCACACACAACATAATCCGCGGTACAGAAGTCTTCATGGTTGCTTAAATGGAAAACTGATTCGGTTTTAACACACTCCCTCATTCAAACTGCCAGGAAAAGGTGGGATGTGTCCCATCCCAGATTAGATCTTACGGTTCTTCAGGCTAACACAATGGAACAACCACAGCAGACGAGACACTTTCTACTCAACCCACGAGTTAAATTTACCACCAGAATTTCAGGATTTCTGTTTCAACTCTACATGTAAACAGTTTCGTCAGTGCACATTCACTGTATAGGGTTTTTCACTGAAATATCAGGTGGTAAACAAAACTCTGTGGAGTCTGGGATGAAGTAACAACAGAATAAAACCTTAGCTAAAGCTGGGAAGTTGACCCAACCAAACCCAGATTTCTTATCTAATGCTGTGTGTACTTTTGAGTAAATAAGAGGTGACCTGGGTGTAGGTACATTTCCTCTGCTCAGCATGGCCTATTCACACTGAGGGAGAATTAAACATCAAGTAGATTAATGTCTCAAATCCTATCTTTAAGAGTTGTTTACAAGTTTATTACTTTGTCACAAACACGAAGGCGCAATAATAATGCATTTTCCTTGACAGGTTAACTTAAAAAACATTTTATTTGTAAAGAGAGGGAGTCAGAGACCAGTTCAATTGCATAGCAATTTAATCCATGTCCAATAAGGACTCTTTCCCTGTCACAGGGAGAGGCCCTGTGGTCACTCTCAATCAGCGTTTTAAATCGACCAAGACAATATCAATAAAACTATTGATAACCGCTCACTATCTTCAATAGTGACCATATTTAACAGGCATCGTAGGATCTTAAAAGAAGCCATTCCTACACACCATGACTAAATGTCCACTGTACGTCCCCATTCTAAACCACCAAATTACAGTAAATACGAGATGGGCAGTTTACGTAATCAAATCCAAAAGTCTGTTTTGTGTCAAGTCAAAAGGCTTCCAGGCTCATGTCGGGTAGGTGGGTACAGAGAATCGTGTTGAAACGGGAAAAAAAAAAAGAAAACTAAACATGAGAAACATGCATGGGGTAGGCTTTCCTAATGCCACATACTGAGTGTGCACACAGACAGGCACAAACGCAGATCTCCAACGAGAACCCTCCCAGCTTGTGCAGCGCGATGCATTTGATCAGACCCATGGGGCATTTTCTTTGGTCAAAAGCAAAGCACTACATGAGGAGCAAGGGCTTCACATTTGAGATGCAGCCTATACAGACACCAGTCTCCAATCTCAGGAGAGGGTTTCTACTACACATCACAATCTCTATCCACAGTTTGGAGTTCAGTCTCGGAATGTCAACAGCAGCACATTTTGTCTTTTCTGTCCTTTTGTGTCCCTCCGTCCGTCTGTCACTGCAGGTCTCGGTCTTCGAGGTACCTGTACTCGAAGGTGAACCCCTCCTTCTTTCTCTGGCCCCATTTCTCATAGTCAAAGTAAATGTAAGTGCCCTGAGGGAACAGCAGAGTGGGAAGAATGAATAATAATTTAAAAATAACTTAACAAATCAACACCACGATGACCATAAATCAGTGTGCGGAGATGAAGCTGCACCTGTTCAAACTCATCGGTGATGGTTTTCGGCTCCTCGTGCCTCTGGAACCACATCATGTACTTGGTGTGAAACCTCCAGGACTGTTTCTTCAGAGCCTTGGCAGACAGATACTGAGCCTTGGTACCCTGAGAGAGAAGTCAATAACACCATTAGGCTCACAAACTTTAACAAATCACAGAAAATAGACATTCAGGGTGTTTAGTCCATTTAATTCAACTCTGTCCTTCCCATTAGCCATGTGCACTTTGCATTCCGCGATGCAGCAGGGCACCATAGATGTGCAGACCACAAAAACAGCAACCAACTATAGCTGTAAAATTACTGTAAATTTTGCTGCTCCCATCCCACATCTAACCAATAAGCTGACTAAAAGTTTTCATGTGTCGTGATGCATTTTGGTTCACGCTGAGGTTTCTTTGAGTTTTTTGTGTGTGAAAAGGAACCAAATCATAGGAAAAAGCTCCAAGTTTACAAACTCAAACAATCGTGAGTTTACATGGAGAGTGTTTACCTCCAGGTAATAGAAGATGAAGAAGAGAGTTTCTGTGGACAGTCTCTGGTAGAACTCTATGGAGTCAGAGTGATGAGGTGGGACCTGATGATGGAAGGGCAAGGTGGGACATGGATTCCTCATCAGGTATTGCCTTTAAGACAGAAACAGAAAATTAGAACTCTTTAATGAATACCACTGATCAAAGCACACTTCAGCTGTGCTCATTTCTGCACTGACAAAGTTCTCCATCCACACGACCCACGACCACACGTGAATCCATATAATACTACCTTCAGTACTTTCTATTAGTGTTAACAGATGTCACAAACACTTTAAAGTACAACAGGTGAGGTTCCGTTACGAAGCCTCCAGCCTGAGCATGCTCTGGATAAATTCTCCTTTCTGACTCTAATAATAGTAAAAATTTACAAAATGAACTTCATATATTATTATTCTATTATTATGACCTAAAACTAGCAACTGAGCCCATGAAGTCACCAGGAAAGTGTTTACTTTTAAGCCATACAGCAACACAAAGGGCTCTTTCCCCCACAATTTTTGCAACCACGGATATACACGTTTATATGATAGTGACTTAAACAATAAGGTATGTTTGCCCTAAAGCATACCCTTATTTATTGTCCTTCTGGACACTAATGGGGACTATATTATTTTCAAATTTAATAAAACTAGTGATTAAGAACAAACTTGCTTAAATTTTTTTTTTTTAAATCAGGTTTTATGACAATTTTTAAGCTATCCTAAATGTTTTTTCTAGCAGAGCAATATGCATATACAATGCAAATTTTTCATATAATCAAAGTAAATTTGTAAAATTACTGTGGAAAAAAAAAGTGCATCTTCTTTTTTGTCCCCGACGCCAAAGGAAAATGTGATGGCCTCACCTGATCCTCTCAGAGTCAGAGGGGTGGGGCATGTGCGTCCATGCTGACTCCTGCATCGCCTGCTGGTACAGCTGATCTTTGGGGAGAGGGGTTGGGCCCAGCGGACAGACACCGAGCGATGGGGGGATGTTGACCTCTGTCACGGACGGCTGAGGCGCAGCAGGTGTGCCAGGTGCTGCAGATGAACCAGAGAAGATATCTGCAGGATGCAGAAAAAGCAAAGGCCATCTTCAATTACACAAGATGCCGTGGCACCACCTCACTTCCCATCTCATTTAATCTCATCTCATCTCAGTGATGCTTTTCATGCTTCGGCTCCTTTAGTTTACATTTTCTGCTTCTGAAGATTCAAAGTGGATCTATTACACTTTTTTGTGATATATCTGCTGTTACAGTTGAGAAGCCTCATATTAAACATGGCCAAAGTTTCACACAATCACAGCGTATGTATAAGTGGCCTCTGTCAAAACAAGTCTGCACTACCAGCAGTGACCTGTCTGCAGAACAGCTCACAATGCAAAGTTAGTTAGAGCACAGGAAGGTGGTTAACTCGGCACTATTTATCCACACTATGGATACTGTGTTTGCCAAAGTGAGGACAGCTGTGTGGGGCTTAGATGTGACTCTTAGTGACAGGGCGAGCAACTGAAGGTAAAGTTTTAAGGTTATTTTTAAAGTCCTTTATTTGTACTAACTGTGTTTTTATAAGAGTGGCCAACAGTAAACTAATTACAGACACAAACAAGCCTCATGGTTGTAGCTTGAATCAAAAAAGGCCTTAACCTGATGTTTAGACTTCATTGCATTTCTATACTCTCTCTCCAGGTACTCTGGCTTCCTCCCACAGTCCACAGAAATGCATGTTATGGTAGCTGGTGATTTTTAATTGGCCATAACTGTGAATGTAAGCGTGAATCTTTATCTATTGGCCCTGGGGATAGGCTCCAGCCCCCTGATACTCTAAACTGGATAACAAATGAACGAAAGTGTGTGGGGTTTTTTTTTTAAGATAAGCAATCCCTATGTGCCAATAACTCAGGCTCCAGACTGCTCTAAACTCTGATTTTCTTTTCTACTTCTGGCTGCCTCCTCTGTGAATCAAAGCATAAAAATGCAGAGCTGGAAAGGAGCAAAACAGGAACTTTCCTTCCTACACTTTGGCAGCAAAACTCATAATTATGTTCACTAAGCAGTAACAATCTGGCATTAAAAGGAAAACTAAATGTTACCAGAACAATATCTCACACATAAAAACATCCTGCCTCACAAAAACAGCTGGTAGCAACAAGCTAATGTTTGTTATTTTCATAAGAGACAAATAATACATTTAATTGTTTAAAAAAAAAATCATAGTTTTTTTTACACTTTAGCCTTAACTCTTTACATTACCATGAGCAGTATGTAAGAATATTGTACTGTACTATTATTAAAAAACACTCCCAACCCTTCACCATCAGTGAAAATGTGGTTAAAAACAGGAAGCAGCATAAAAGCATGATCTGCTTATTCTTCATAAAGTAAGAGCTGAAAAAAAGGTAAAAAAGGTCTGACCGTTTCGACCTCTGTCTGTTATATGCAGGTTGGAAATCTCGCCATCCAGGCCTGATCCCAGTGCTGCTCTCTCCGCCATCGCCTTCAGAGAGCTGAGAGGCTCAGGTGCCTGAGGAGGGAACAAGGCCCCATTAATGTGAACACACAGAGGCTAATAAAGTCACATTAAACTGGGAACAGCCTACAGTTACTGGAGCTTAAAAGTGGAAACACGATGAATGGGAGCATTAGAAGAAAGTAATACTAGAGGAGCAAATGACATATTAAATAAAGACCAGCTACTAATAAATCTTTTAAGAACAAGATGTTTTTCTGTCAGGTGCACTGCTCAAAGATGGGAGTGCCTGTCTAAATGTATGCATTTATCCCCTTAACGCCTAGTCTATCACGTTTAATACACACAGTTTTTTATGAGTTTCTGAGACTTTCAGATCATCAGTGTGAATTTTTTTTTTTTATGCCTGAAGAAAATTTAGTAAATTGCAGAATACATTTTAATTTAACAACAAATTTAACAAACAAATTTAAAAATCATATATGGAAATTAAAATTTTATTAATTTTTTAAACAAATTTGTCAGATTGATCAATAAACTCTCCATTTAAAAAAAGAAGAAGTTTGAATTGAATTTTCTGGCAATTATTTCATATTTCAGGCTTATAGCGGTTATTACCTGTAGCAGAAAGGCTCCAAACAGACAAAACTCAGGATCTGCGTGTTTTCTAGCAGTAATAGGTAGCTCGGTAGTGTAGGCTTGTGTGTTTGTTATAAATGTGATAAGCAGAGGTTTGTGGGCACTCAGGGATAATTTAATAATTTTATTTACAGTTAAGTATATTGACACTCAGCAACAAAACCTATCTAAAAACTATGGATTCCAGCACAGACAGGAATGTCTCAATTCAAAAACAATTCCGTTAGCTGGTTATCTGCTGGCCTCAGGAGCTCTAATATCAATCATATCATTCATATTCTCCATTTTTGTTTTTGATGAGCCACCATGTTGTAACCGTCCAAAGCAGACTTGCTGTGTGCTCCTATACAAACAACAAATCTGTTTGATATCAACTGTGTGTTAAAAACATTACATGATCATGATTCATCTCGTAGCTGATTGGATTGGTTCACGGCTTAAAAGTTTTTTCACAGGGGGTTTTTCTGGAGAGAATGAGTGGGAAATTCACTCCCAGAACCAGAGCCTTTAAAAAGTGGGCGGTCACTGTTGAGCTGTACTGACAGATCTGATCAGGAAATGTTGATGTAACTGCTCCTAGTAATGCTCCTGCTAACACTATGGCCTATTATTCTTGGTGTGATACGGATGATTCAATATAGTGTGGGTCATTTATGATCCCAAAAACAATTTTTTTTTCAATATTTTACTGTAACTTTTCACTTCTAATCACTGAAATGTTTCACAGTAAACATGAATAACTGACCCATTACAATATTTACTGCCGCAGAACCCTTGATGCTCAAAGTGACAATGAAAACAACTTAATTAACAGATAAGTTGGGTTAATTTCACAAAAAATAAGACGACTTATCAGATCTGGTAACTATTTACATTAATACAGTTTAGAATATCTCACAGACAAAAGAAATCATGTATGGTAAACACAAGTAGAGCCATTAAATAAGGTAATCCTGTATAAAATATAATGTGTGCATGACCCCAGTCACTAATTTTAGCCTCTGAAGTTTTTTCTTCCACAACTGCAGCCTGTTTTAGCTGATTCGAGTCTGCAAGTTCATCCATGCTCCAAGCTAAAGACGTCACTGTTACACGCTCAAACTTAACCTCGTAGGTATGGCTCACCTTTAGCCCCTCAGAGGCCTGTGAAAACGAGTGGGGCCCGTTGAGAAGACTCCCTCCACCCGGTGTGCTGTCTGAGAACGAGGGGGACGGAGAACTGGGAGGCAGGGTGATGGAGCTGATTAAACTGGGACCATTGTCCATCCTGCAGCAGGTGGGATGGGAACAATGGAGAGAAAGTTAAGAACCAGCACAACAAGAACAAGAAGAAACGTGTCAAGTTTCAGGAGAAATAACTTACGGCTGACTGGTTGAGGAACTGAGAGACGAGGGTTGGCTGCTTTGTGACTGGTTCGGTGTGCTTAGAGCCGATTCTGTGGAACTCTCCGCCACCACAGCACTGTAACCTGCAGGTAGGCGAAGGACACGTTAGCGCAAGAAAAACTTTCATAGAAATCTCACAATGAACTCAAGGATGGCAAAACTTCCACTTACTTGTGCTTCCATTTTGCTTCAGTCCACTTGGTGGTCTAGCAGGGGCAGAATTCACTCCTACTCCTCCAACCACACCAACGTTTCCTCCGTTGCCTCCCATCATGCCAACTACTCCTGGGGTAGAGCTGACAGAACTTGGGGGAACCTGAGAGGTACCAGGGGCCACACTTTGCCCAGGAACCAGACCCAAAATATTCCCACTCAGAGAGTTGTGGGCTGGACTGGAACCCAGCAAACCAAGCCCTGTTCCTGCCCCGTTGGTGGTGACTCCACTGGAGCCAGAGGTGGGTATGGAAGTGCTGCTCTCTGCTGAAATGCTTGACTGAGTGGTACTGCTCAAACCCAAGCCTCCGGATGCTGCTGCCTGAGCATAAGGGGCAGGTGTTGAACCCGAAATGAGCCCTGCCATTGTGTTTAAAGGAGTGGGGTGGCCCCCCATCCCTAGCCCTGGCATTTGATTGGCACTGCTTGTCCCAGTCATGCCACCTTTGCTCAATCCCAGGCCCAGCCCAAGTCCCAAACTGGATGCCGATGTGGGTCCAGATGTGGACTGTGACTGGGAATTGGGAGCTGATGAAGTGGATGTGTTGGGTGTAGGGAGAGAGGGGACAGTAGACGTTGGGAGAAGTGGGTTACTGGGTGGGCTGGGGGTGTTGTTTGAAGGGACTGAGGGTTTTGTCTGAGGTGGCTGCTGCTGTTGCTGCTGCAACTGGTTTGGCGGCTGAGAATTTTGCTGCTGCTGTTGTGCAGGTTGATGCTGATGTTGCTGCACCGCACTGCTGAAGCTTCCTATAAGACTGCTGCTCGTGGGCACCGCAGGAATCCCTCCGACAACACTCGCCATGGACACAAGGGAGGAGGATGAGGAGGACCCAGAGGTGGTGGAAGAAGAGAAAGACGATAGCAAGGATGGGGTGCCATTCTTCACAGGTGACTGAAAATAAAACATCAGAGGGAGGCATCTCAAGTAAAACTGCCCAGAGGGCTTGAACAGAGATCTAAAATGTATGAGGAGCAAAGTTTACTGTGATCTATGGAGGCCCATATATGAAGGAAATGGAAAAAAAAAAACTAAATCAGAAGTCTCCACCCATGGTCCCACAGAGAAAACTTAGTCCATTTTAGTGCCTGAGAGGCCAAAACCCTTCAGCCACTGTGGCTCACCAGGACCAAGGATGAAGAGCGCTGCACTAAACTGTTCATCTACTGACACAGCACAGATGAGAACCTCTCACCTGACTAACTTCACTGTCTGTCGATCGTCCCCTTTTCTTATCGTCCTCAGAATTCTCCTATAGGAGGAGATACTTTGATATGACAATCCACTTTTGAAATGTAGATTCAACATGCTAGCCAGTGGATTATATTACAATGGGGCTTGTGGGTGGGTTAACCAAGTGCAAACTTAAAGAGACAGGCATATATGCACAATTGTGTCAGAATGTTCTTTAACTACCCAACATCCCTTTAACACCCTGACAAAAACTTTAATGATAAAAAAAGACACAAACTCACAGCAGTGCAAGTGGCTGGGGATGGAGGGATAGGTGAAGAAGAGGTGGTGGAAGTGGGAGTGCTACTAGAGTGGAGATACACCTCATCTTCCACATTGCCCTGGCCTGATGGAGAAGTTGCAACTAATGCTGCGGCTACAAGAGAAGAGCAGGACATAAAGATAAGCATCAGATGCTGTCATGACATCAACAATAATATTAGCGATGTGGTAAACAACTATTTTACTAAGTTGTTGAAACAAGAAGAAAGAACAGACCAGTTGCCTAAAAGGAAGAAAACACTATGAAAACATTCAAAACACTGCAGAATCTAATGGATTTAGTGAAACACTGGCTGTGCTATGTAACACTGTTTACTAATCAAAACATGTCTTAAATGTCACTGAATTGTGTGGCACTTGTGTTGTGTACAACATGCACACATGCAGATTAGTTTGCCGAGTAGGACCAACCCTAGAAGTGCTGCCGGCAGGTTAACGTCCATTGTCTCATCGCTTCATTCGAGTCAGAGTATGTCAGTTTACTCTGACACAGCTAACATAATCACTCACTTTCTACATCCAATTGCAGTGGAACTATGCTGGTTCATCTTACTTTGTGCCTCACTTGTTCAAAACTTCCCAGTGCAGAGAGAGAGGGGCTAATCTATCAGAGCTGCAGCCCCGGTAAGTGGCGGGTGGCATCACAACATCTTTGAACCAACAGGTAATTGCTGGTTTACATTAATGAAGTGAGAATAATTTTTTTAACTGACTACAATTTCTGGTATCATTAAGCAAAAGCAGCAAAGCTTAACCAAACACTCGCACACTAGATCGTGCTCTACTTACGGATGTCCTCCAGGTCTAAGTCATCATACAGGAACTCATTTTCCTCAAAGTCTGGGTCTTGAGAGGAGTCAATGTAATATTCAACATCATCCTTGATCTTTTGGATTGCATCCACTGGCACAGAGTCATTGTCCAGCATTCGTAAAATGGTCTCCAACATTCGAATGTGGAATCGATGTCTCTCAATCAACCGTTTGAGCTCATCAATACGATCTTGCTTCTACAAGACACAAAGAAAACAAGTGTGTGTGTATGTTAGGATATATTAACCAAAAATTTAACAAGCTACATTGTGTATTTAAAAAAAAACTGTACCATTGTTCCCCAGACAGTTTAGAAACAGACATCCTTTCAGAGAGAGTGACATGGGATGACTCACCTCTTTATCACCCTTCTTCTTTCTTGTTTGAACTGAAAGAGATTCCACTTCACTTTCAAACTGATCCACCTGCATATTTAGAGTGTCTATTGTATTCTGCAGATGAGGGAAAAAAAAAAAGTTAATTTTTTTCAGATCTTAGTAATTTAATCACGTTTTGGGACTAATTGTGGTTGATTTGATACAACTGTTAAGTTGGAGAGTTTTTTGTCTATGCCTTTTGCATAGAAATAGCTAAAAGATTCATGCACAGAAGCATAGATAAACGTGAATGCATTTACTGTTAGCCACTGTCCTGTTTCCTCCTTTTCCCTCTGAGCTGGATCCACTTTCTGAGCGAGCCCCAAGCCTTCTTTAGAGTAGGCTTTTGTTTTTGTTTCACGTTCCACCACCTTGAACCGCTCCATTTGCTAAAGAAAAGAAAGATCCAATTAGCTATTAATTACTTCAGGTCTGATGTGACAATGTACTTTAGTTATACATAATATACATGCAACACTTTGTTTTTAAAAAAGCAAACTTGTGAAGATCCATACCGTTTCTATAAGTTTCCGGTTCTCAACTAGCTGCCTTTTGTCCTTGATCTCGTTTGAGGCCACCCATGTTTTTATCTGATCTCTCAATCGCTGAAAGAGCACAGATAGTGAGCATTTTAAATCGCACAGCTAATTTTGAATACTTACACGGTCATTGTTAAACTTTCTTACCTGAAGTTTTTTAATCTCTTTCTTGAGGTCAGCCTCGTATTTTTCCTTCTGATTTGCATTGGCTGCATTGTGGAGCTAAAATGTAAACAAAACAGTTAGATACTGTGTGTCTTTACCTTATTAGTTACTAAATCGACAAATAAATGCAGACTGGAAGAATCTCTTACCTTCTGCCAGATATCTTCAAACTGTTCTACACCTTCAGCTACTTTTTTCAAACATCTATCGATTTCACCTGCACAAATTCAAAAAATATAATGCATTACCAAAAGACCTTATAAACTCTTTCAAAACAATATGAGCATGTAAGAGGAAATAAGTTTCCTGTACACCAGCAGACCCTACAGCGTGATTCAAATTGTGCAACATAACTGAAGACAGTTTCTTTTACCTTGAAGTTTTCTCTTGTCAGCCATGGCTCTGACTACGACAATGTCCACATTCCGTCTGTCACGAAGTTATCTGGGTGAAGAAATCGAAGCGTGTGTCAATACAAACAAAAATCCCTCCAAAACAGGAATCGTTACATCGCTTTCCACAGTGAACCTGACATTAACTCCATCTAGCTACTTGGTTGACGTTAGCCGCTATATAACACCACAGCTTCAGAATTTAAGCACTCTCAATGCAAATAAAGTTTTCTATGGCCACTTCTCCATCCTAGTATTATTATATATCACCTTGCTAATATTTCCAACACAAGTGACATGGTTGTCAGCTAAATTTAGCCACCTAGCACGCTAACGCTACTCAGCTAACGTTAATACTAGCCAGTAGCTTAGCCTCTACACCTCGCTCGGTTCCTAACCGACCCGTTTCCAGCAAGTGCCAAGGTGCATGCTGACAGAATAATTTCATATTCATGCATTATTAATTTGGGGTCCAGCACAGTCTTTATATTGTGGTTTTGCGTTGTGAAAGGCACAATAATAACAGAATCCGTTCCAATCGCTAACATGCTATCTAATATGGCTAAACTATCTGGCTAGCTAATGTATAAAATGCTAGTTAGCAGCTTAGCTAGCCAGCTAGTCAGATTTAGGAAAAAGGGAAACTGGGTCAAGCCGACAATCTAGATTTATACTTGTGTACGACATTTACCTAGGGTATGGGA
>VVHJ01016397.1:3760-16771 GCA_015107715.1 Tylochromis polylepis
ATAAGCAGGCTTCTCCAATTATATGCACACAATCCCCCCTCTCTTCTCATTATTTAGCAAACACACTCTACCACTTTGGCAGTTTATTTAAGCTGAAGAAAAAGAGAAATCTGATTTCTCCTGCTGTTTTAACCACTCCACCCCCATCATCTATCTGTGGCTTCAGGGGATTTATGTTTGCATTGCTTCCCAATTTTATGTATAACATTTTGCAGGGAGTGATGAGTTCAGAAACTATACAAAACTATAATTGCATGGTTTGCTGTAATAAGTCCATCATCAGCTATTTGACTGAAAATAACTCTAAACAATAATTCAAATGTAAAAAATTGTGTGTCCCAGCTGCAGATTTATTCCTTCCTTTCTTAAAGAAAAGTCAGTAAAGACCTTTTTAGAGAGACATGTACAAAAATGCCCTTTTCACCAAGTGTATTTGATATTATGGAAAGAATAAATATTAAATAAAAAATGAATAAAAAATGGCATATAACCTGAATACCAATAACCCTTTCTAATGACTGTTCTAATGACTGAATGTATGTGTGCATTTATGAACGTATGTATGTATGCATGTATATATTTATTTAAATGTCTGACAATAAAAAAAATATTTAAAAAATCAGACATTATGGAAATTAAACATATTTTCTTTTTGGTACACTTACCCCAGCTTGGTTGTGGAATTTATGAATCATTTCTCTATAAAATCTCTCTAGTACGTTCCTGTTTCTTCACTATGAACTTCTCAGAGGAGATTTCATTTCTCTTCAGCTGTAACATCAGCCCAAGTGCGACACCACAGCTCGACATTAGTGTCACCAAAAGTGAGCCGCTGAGAATTGCTGTCCCCATGACCATCTTCTACAGCATCATCTTCTTGTTTGGAGTATGAGTATTACATTTACTGGATACATTATCATGCAGCCCAGTAGCAAGGCTATTTAACTGCAGTGCACAATGTTGAATGTAATAACAATAATAATACTAAAGCAGCATCACTAACCCACTATACTAGTCATGAAGAGCTAATTTTATGCAGACAGTGTTTCACACTGTACAGCATATAATGTTCTCCCCAAATGCTCTGCAGGTGTTATTTAATGGTATAAGCATATTGACCCTTCTCATGGATGCCCACATGAGAGTCAGTGCCATTCGTTTCTACCTTCTCAGCCTGGTCATATCAGGTAGGCACTGTTACCACTCTTAAGAAACTCTATTGACAGCATTAAACTAAAATCATTAAGCAAAATTAATTTTTTCTATGTGTCTGCATTTATTGTCCAAAATTCTAAGTTAATTAAAAAAAATGTCACCACAAACAAACAATTAGTTCCAGGCCAACGATTAACTGTCAGTCTAATGCAAAGTATAATACATATTCTGTTCTTATTGCCTTTATAATCCTTTAAAAACATCTGCGACTGGTTTAATCAAAGTTTTTATTATTCATGTTGTTATTTAAGTAGGTTTCATTTTAAGTCTTACCTTAAATTAATTAGGGATTTTATTCTTCTTTAGTGTAAGGCACCTTGACTGCATTTTTATGTGTGAAGTGTCATGTCAGTAAAGTTATTTCAATCAAATTAATTCTTCGAACATTATTTAATAATAATAATAATAATAATAATTTTGCATTATAAAAAATAAATGTCTGATATTAAAAATTACAAGTAAAATTGAAAACACTGGCATTGTTGTTATTTTGCATTGATTGAGTCTTAAAAGTAAAAAAAACAACAACATTTTTTTTTAATTTCAAGTTATTGTATATTTCTGTAATATATTTGCTAACATATTTTAAAATTTGACTGAATTCAGTATCATCCAGCTTGGATGACAGTGTGTTAAATGAGAACTTATCTCCGTCCAAATTTGCTAAATAACTTACATTTTTTTAATTTTTTAATTTTAGACATTCTGCAGCTTTTGACCATCCCAGTAACAGTGTATCGGTATTACTGGGAGAGCTACCCATGGCGTCTGGGTCAAGCAGTGTGCAAGGTCTACTTCATGATACGCCAATTGTACTGTGCCACCACAAGCTGGGTTATCGTCACCTTTACCACTGAGCGCTATGCAGCCATTTGCCACACCATGTGGTCTGTCACCAGCCTGCAGGTTGAGTACATGGACAACCAAGATATAGTGTTTTATTTGAGGCAGAATATAAAAAAAAAAGTAAAATAAAATTATTAGAATTATTGATCATCTGTACTCAGAATTGATTAACTTTAAAATTTTGTTTATATATCAATGGAAAGTAAAGCATGTATCCAGCAGGATATTTTTTGCATTTAAAATATGTAGAGAAAGAACAAAGTACTGAACACGCTTACTGTTGCCATCTCTATTTTCGTATCCCACAATAAAATGTATCATGTGAAGAAGAGTTAATAATCTAATTTTCCTTCCTTTTTCTTGTCTTGTTAAAAGAAGTCTCGAGTGCCGTGCCTTGTGTCAGTATGGATGATTTCTCTGGTCTCTGCTGTCCCCTTTGCACTGGTCTATGACCAGGCACGCGCTTGCATCCTGGACTATACAGCTACCACTCAAGAAGATGCCTTCCAAGTTTCTACCATGTGTGAGATGACAGAGCCTGATCCTGCACACATCTACAAAGGTGCCTTACTTCTGAGAGCCGGGTTCTTCTTTCTGGTGAGACAAGTACTATTTAACAGGTTGTGTTTTTGTGTCGGCATAAAACAAAGGGACCTAACATGCCCCTCCAACAACAGGTCCCACTAGTGTCCATCTTTACTCTTTATATGCTCATCCTGCACTACCTGAGAAAGAATAGCCATCAAAGGAGAAACATGGGTCTTATGCCACAGGATCCAGAAGGAAGACGAGCAATCAAGTGTCACCAGAATGGGAAACTGCTTGTAAATGAAAAGAGAGCTCTAAAACTAATGGGTGAGTGATAAAAAAAGTTTAAAATGGTATTGCTGCTTTGAAGGACACATATCAGGTCAATCCATAAAGCAATGGCTTCAGTAATGGCAAAACAGTACAGGACACTGCTCTTCTTCATCTAATAAATGAGACATAAACAGACTTGCTGCCTTGCATTTACTCCAGGCACACAATTATATGCAAATGAATTGAGTTAGTGTACTATTAAAAATCATTTCAGCATTTTGAATGATCAATACTCTCTCTGTTCTGTTTTTCCAGGTGCAGTCGTTCTGGCTTTTTTTGTTTGCAACTTTCCAGATATCGCCTCATCACTTATGCAAGTTTATGTGGCTGTGTGGTCTGACACGGTCCTTTCCATTTACACAGTCTTGAAATCGTATTTGTCACTCCCACTGTGGTATATCAACGGTGCTTTGGACCCCCTGTTGTTCTGTATTTCTTCCCACACATTTCGCAGGGCGTGCTGGAGAACCCTGGGCAAGCTCAGACCTCACTGCTACTGGACGTATGGGCTCATGTCTTGGCTGAGACAGAGATCTACAGAAGAAGCAAACGTGACAGCCAAAGAGAGGATTGATGGTAAATTCTGTGAAGAAAAATGTGAAAAAAAAGTAAATATAGCTGCTAAAAATCAGATCAGAGGAATGGATGGGATGGGAATAAACATGAAAGCCTCTTTTCAATATGAGCTGCATTGATTAGCACTCTGAATTATGTGCTACTCTTACATGCTATTGTATCACTGCCTCCTTTTATTCCTTTCTCTTGTTCAAGGGTTTCTGAGTCTTTTTGTAAATATGGTAAAATGTTTGGCTCTGTCTACAGTACATGTGGAATTCACATTTTCAGAGTCCTTTTTTGTGTAGCTACAGAAGAAAATGATTTTACAGCAAGTGGTGTAAAGCTCACGTTGTGGTGTGCAGTCTTACATTTGTGTATAAATTTAGAACAAGAAAGCATTTGCAAAAGATTACTGAACAAGACATGCATGAGTCTGTTGTTATGAAGAAGTTTCAAATATATGTTGAACAAGATTAATATTGAAGTTTGTTACTTATATCACGCGACAGCTATGACATATATTCATTTTTCAATGTGAAGAAGATTAATGTACTTGTATGCATAGCTGATGGTGCACTTGACTTTAACAGTGTTTTTTTAAAGAAAAGTTTACTTCCTAAATGAGTCATGCATGCATTTCTTTCTGGCAGCACTGATTACACATGATTATGCGTTTTCTTCTCAGAAAACGGTTTAAAACTGACTTGACTATTCCTACATTATTAACAGAAGTCAATTTGTCTGTAAATTTCATGACACGCAGGATATTTTCAAACTATATTTCAGACCTCTGTGAACCTTGTTGTATGTTTAATGTTTTATAAATATGTGTTTTTGTCAAATATGTTTATGTTTTATTCTTTGGAGCACAAAAGTCAAGTTTGTGTTGCCAAGACAACCAAACACCAGGAGACCTGACTTGACTGAGACCACACTGATCAGCATTCTATAAATATAGACTCACTGAAGTATAACCTGTGGCTATATTGTGTTCCTGAACACAGCATGATGTCGATTTATATGACATTTTAGAGCACAAGGCTTCCGTTTAGTCATGATACACTTTTTCTTTGGAAATTGGCTGCTTTTTCACTCATTTTCAGTCTAGCCCTTGTTCCTGACCATTTTTAGAGGAATATTTTCTTGTTTGTTAAATCACTTGGCACAGACACATATGAATCACTAAAAGGTACCTACTTCAAGGGATGAATCAGTGTTGTATTTTCACATAACAGACAACTAAGTAAAGAACCAAATTTAGGTTACATCTTTAGGTTGTATCGTTAGGCGGATGAGACAAATACTTTATTTCTATATCAGTTTTTAAAAACACAAAGTTACTTTTTAGTCTTTTATTCATTTCTGCATACACACGCCTATACACATATATTAGAAGAACAAAAGACCACAGATAATGGGCAAAAAAATCAGAAAAGGTGAGCTATAGAAATTAGTTTTCAGTAGTCTTTTAAATTCAGCTGATTTAATAGGATGAAGGAGGCTGTTTCAGAGTTTAGGTGCCAAAACCTCAATGTCTGGTGTTAAAATAACTGGATACCCCGATCAGATGATTGGAGAGACCAGCTGAAGTTATAAGGTCTCATTAGCTCTGCTATATACGCAGGGGCCTGTCCATGTAAGGTTTTTATTAATAATAAATTTACTTGTCAAGTAGTTAAGAAGTGTACAAAAACTATGCTCTAAGAGGATTTTTTTTTAAGTTTCTATTTATGCTTTAAAAAGTTCGCAAAACTGTGTTCAAATAAATACAGTGTATTTGTCCTTCAATGTCAAACCTGTAACCTACATACTTTGAATTGGTGTATGTAGTTTAGATGTATCAACATTTTATAATACTTTCCAGATTTAGTAACTGTATAGTCTTTGATCCACATTAACTTTACAAACATCTGGTAACTCTAACAACTTATGCACAGAAACATAACATCAAATGAACATCAGAAGGGCGAAAGCCACATATACCTAGGTGATTAAGGGGCACTTCTTTACCAACAGCTCAAGGCGCACTTGCAAAAGTCATTAGGTGCATCACAGACTAAAACACTAAAAGTGCACAATGCTCCAGCAACCCATCTCTGTCTGAGGATCTTAATCATTTCTACACCCGCCTTGAGAACTCCAACACCTGCTGCATCTGCACCAGACACACCCTTACACCAGGTGAACTACCCAACATTGCGTCCTTAGCAGAAGTGAGGCAGGTCCTGCAGAGGACTGACTCCCATAACACTCCATAACACTGCAGGCCTTGACAATATTCCTGGATAGGCACTGAAAGACTGTGAACGTAAACTGTCAGAGGTGTTGACTGACATCCTGAACACTTCTCTATCACAGGCAACAGTACATCCTGTCTTAAGACTGCCACTATTGTTCAAAAAGTCCACAGTGACAACCCTGAATAACTATTGAGCAGTGTCCCTCACACTGATTGTCATGAAGTGTCTTGAAATGATGATTATGTCCCATATAAAGAACTCCACTGATGTCACTGTGGACCTGTATGATGCTGTCTCATCAGTGGTTCATACAGCCCTGAAACACCTGGAAAATAAGTAGTTGTATTTATATGTGCTTCTCCTGGATTTCGCTGCCTTCAACACAATCCACAGACTGTGGTGCAAAAACTCTCAACACTAGGTGTGAGTTCCTCCCTCTGCAAACAGGTCCTGGACTTCTTAACCAACAGGACACAGTTCAAAAATTTAATTTCACATCATTATCATGTGCTCGAATTAAATAAAAATATCTTTAATCCTTGCGTCCTTGAATATATATTCTGTTCAGGAACAGCAAATGATCATAGCTTGCTGTTTGTGCTGCCAATCAGAAAAATGAGTGATTGAAGACTGTAAATTGCAGCCTGTGGGTTGAAATCAGAGTGGCGGTTTTTTTTTTTTTTGGGGGGGGAGAAAAAAATATACACGTAACCGACGTGACGTGTGTATATCCCGGCCAATCACAAGTCAGTGGGCGGGACTAAATATGAACCGGCGGAGGATTCAAAACGAAGATGGCGGCTGAAAATGGTTCCCCAAACAATCACAAACTCGAAAGGAAGTAAGGACTTTTTGATTAATATGACAAAAATGAACAAGTTACAATGCTGCTAAGTGAACTGTGCGTCCATCAGAGGATCAGTACTAATAAAACAAAACTCTGTTTTCACTACTTTGCATTGGGACTTGGTTTTTCTCTGTTAGCGCTAGCCAGTGGAGCGAAGTCAACCTAGCAGCAGTTTATACTAACATAAGCTAACTTTAATTCGATAATTCACGCTAAGTCTCACTTTCAATGCTTTATTCTGGCGCCAGCTCGAGGTTTATTCATTTCAAGATGGACATTAATCTATGGTGTATGTGTTTCCTTTAATAGGGAGACAAAATGCAATGTGTTTATCAGTCAGGAAAAGCCAAACCAACCTGTCATCTTTAACCCGGACTTCTTCGTGGAGCGGCTGAGACATGAACATCCTCAGGCTTTCACGGAGTTGATACTTAGCAACATCACTCGAATGATAGATCTACCTGGGGACGAGTTTGCCCAGCTTACTGGAGAGTCGGAGCCTAGAGTCCCCGCATCCAGCGGCTTTCTACGCTCCTTTAACTTCCTGAAACGGAAAGGTTAGACCAGAAGAGGCTTTGTTATGCACACGTTAACAACCTTTGAAACGGTATTTTGAATAAATATGATTTATGTAATCCTATATTCTTTTGTTGATTTCCTGAGGGAGAAAACAGTTGTGTGGAGTTTCTCAGTCATGTAATCTTTATTTCTAAGGCTGAAGTAATTAAGTAGTTAAGCAATCCGTACATAATTTACCATAACCAAATATGATCAGATTGCTTTTTCCTGCTTAGGGCGAGCTTAGGGGGACATGAAAAAGAGGGCAACATCTAATCCTCACAAATGACAAGCAAGAACAATTCAGTGTTTATTTTAGTTATGCAAATCATCTCTCCTCTAATTATTCATCAGGTGATGAACAATAAAGACTGAAGTGCTTTTGATTTTCACCAAGTCATCTTGTAGTTATAATTTGCCTTTCACGTCTTTATATTTTGACTAGAATAGGTCCATTTGTACACAAAAAGCCTACAGTCAGCCTTGGTGTATCATTTGATGTCTTGCAGACAAAGGAGTTGTTTTTGGTGCACCATTAACTGAAGAAGGAATCGCTCAGATCTATCAGCTCATCGAGTACCTGAATAAAAGTGAGTATTGATTCACATGCTCACATAACGTGACATTAAATGAACAGTGTCATCCAGAGTGTTTTGTGGTATTGCGCCTTTGCATGTGTCACCTCCAGAGGCAAAGAAATTCTTAACAATATTATTTTTTGAAACACGATTAAAATAACTGGATTATACTGAATTGTATATGTCAAGCATCACACTTTTTACTTGCTCTGTAACTTAGTTTAAGCATTGAATTGCCATGAGGTCATGGTTTATTTCGAGAAAGCAATGATGTCACTCACTGAAAGTGGACACTGGATGAAAATGTTTGAGTCAATAATTTATCTGAAAGCACTTTGCTCTTGCTGACTCCCTCCTTCCATTTCATTCACTCCATCACTCTCCTTACTGCTGTGTCTTTGCTCTCTGTGTCTTCTTCACTCTGTCTGCCTACCCAAACACCCTCCCCCTTTCTGGCTGTCTCTCTCCATCTTTCTCTCCCACCCCTCAGACCTTCATGTGGAGGGGCTGTTTCGTGTGCCAGGCCACAGCTTAAGGCAGGCAGCCCTGAGGGAGATGCTGAACACTGGGGCAGAGATAGATCTAGACACAGGCGATTTCCACCCCAATGATGCCGCAACATTGCTCAAGGCCTACCTGGGAGAGCTTCCAGAGCCTCTGCTGACACACAGACACTATCATGCTCATCTGAAGATTGGAGGTGCTGGTTGGCTCATGCACAGATCCTTGTCATTCAGATTAATGCATGGTCAGGAAAAGTGTTGCTAACCTCTGCTTTGTAATTTTTTTTGTCACTTGTTTCTAGAGTTGACTCGCTTTGATGATAAGGGGGATAAGACAAATGTGCCAGATAAGGAACGCCAGATCGAGGCGTTTCAGCTCCTGTTTATGCTGCTCCCACCTGCCAGCCGGAGCTTGTTGAAGCTGCTGTTGGATTTACTGCACAACACTGCTCGCAATCAGCACGCCAACAAGATGTCTGCTATCAATTTAGCCAAGATGTTTGCTCCACACATCATCTGGCCCAAAAATGTAAAGACCTTAGGTTCATTTTGTTCTACCTTCTGAAACTCTACACTGTTTGCAGTCAAATGAACCATGACACATAATAATAATGATAATAACAGCATTTTGTGTTTCTTTGGGACCTCTTTTTTTCTTATTCTTCTTTTAATTTTGCAGGTAATGGCAAGTGATCTTCAGGGAGACATAGAAAAACTCAATAATGGCATAGCATTCCTTATTAGACACTCACAAAACCTGTTCAAGGTAAGCTCCCCTGGCGTTGATCACTTATTACATCAGTTTTGTTTAACTTATGAAAAAATGAACAAAATGCATTTTCTTTGTCCAATAGAAAAATCAAGATGTGACATTATTTCCTTTTAAAACAAAACCCAGGCAGGTCTTATCAATTAAAGGCTATTAGGTGTAGATGGTATCTCACAACCATATGTCATGTATCATGTCTTCTCTTTACTCAAATGAAAGTTTCATAATAAGGGCTGTTGTTGCCAGGGTTACAAGCACAAACAAACATGATAGGGAGCAAGAACACAGAATATATATGTATATATGAAAAATTATAATCATTATAATTTTATTATATTATAATTTTACATTATAATTTTAAGTCCTGCAACCTGCAGCCGCAATCAGACTCTTTACCTGCGCACATTACATTTGACAAATTCCTATCAATACAAAGTTTTGAATTCGAGCCGGTTTCTAGGAAGAAAGAAGTAGGTGGCTGCTGTCGCCCTTTTAACTCAGTGTCTGAAGTGTAGGATTTTAAAAGTATTTGGACCGATAATCATCATCAAGCTTAATATTTCTGAAAATTGTTGGCAGTCTTTGATCCACAGCCATGAGCAGATGCTTTGTATCTTCCAGGCCATCTTAAATCTCACTTGCTGTGATGTGTCTCAGATTAGGATTAAGATCAGGTTTTTTAATTAGTCTATTGAGAATATTCCCTTTATGGGAATTTTTTTTTTTTTAATACAGCTGGGACTTGTTTGGTCTTTTACTAACATGCTGTTAATTATTTTATATCTAACAAGTACTTCATTCAATACTAATTTGATTAAACTATTAAAATGAAAGCTCAGGCCACTTTAATAAGACCCTTTTATGTAGTATGAATTATTTTATTTCAGTTTCAAAGTAGAACATGGTTAGCTTTAATGCACTGTGCTTTATGTCTGAATAGCTTTCACATTAGTATATTTAGTTGTTTCCAGAGGGTTTGATGTTCGTCTGTTTTCATTGAAGGCGCCTGCATATATCAAAGAATATGCCCGCTTGTACTTCACAGGATCAAAAGCTCTTCAGTCAAATGTAAGTTTTTTTGTTTTCTATTTCTAACAGAGTTTGTTTTAGTAGAAAGAGGGAGAGTTAGTACTGCATTGCATTTAGCAAATTATCGAATCCAGTCACTTCAGTGTTTGGTTCATTTTAGATACTTGATGTCTAACTCCAGAACCTGGAGAGGCTGGTATCTTCTTCAAGGCGTTTAATAGAATAATTTTCAAACGAGCCTGAAATAAAACTTTCAAAGACTGGTTTGGTAGTCAGATTTTAAGGCTGTTTGTTTGTAGTTCTTGTTTGTACACTCTCACTTAGAGCAACAAGAAAATCTGTGCAGTTATCTCTCAAAAACTGTTTGATTTGTTGTGATTTGATTTGTTCTGATCTATGAAAACAGAATTTTGAATGTTATTTGCTTTGTTCTGACATTTTTAGGATGACTTGACTCTCTGCTCTGGGGCCAAAGAGGGCCCTGTGACTGCAGTGACAGTGGCCTCCCCTTCTCCCTCCATGACAACAGTCACATCTGATACTCAGAGTTACACCGAATCGGCCCTCAGAGAGCTGTACCAGCAGGTCAGCAGCATGCCAGAGTCTGCCAAAAAGAAAAAACTCATCAGACAGGTATAACTCAGTGTAATGCTGCTGTGAGAAGAAAGACATGCATACAAGGTGCTTGGAGAACCAACACCTAACGTGGTGTATTTTTGTGTGTAGATTGAGAAACACACACCCTCAGCAGACTCTCGAGCACCATTCAGGAGGAGGCACTGGCGTTCGCGTTCTTGGGGTGGAATAATAAAGGTTTGTTGACAGTATTTGTGTGTATGCATTACCCGTCACATGATTTCTTGCCACCCTCTTATAGACGTAGTAGATCAAAGCTTTGCGTATATTTTTTGCCTGTGATGCTATTAACCTGTGTTTTGATTAGTCGAACGCAAATTCAACAAAAAACAAAAATCTGTCAATCTTGTTTAATAGTTCTCTTCTTCTTAATATTCTTTTTTTTCTTTTTTTTTTAACAGAAGAAAGTGTTTGGAAGCCAAATGTTAGCTGAGAAAGAAAATGGCAGACCACAGAATCATCTACCCAGCTGCTCTGCTGATGGAGAGGTAAAAGAAGGAACCAGCTGTGCACAAAAAAATAAAATAAAATAAAGTATAATACAAAATAAATCTGAGAGGGAGAACCTGCACCTTATTTAACATTAGTTTAGCTGCTGTAAAATATTAGCTTACTGGTCCTGCAGAGTGAAACAAATCTTTAGTACTTTTTTCTTCTGCCTCCAACTGAGTGACTGCTGCTTTAGATACTAGTGATCAGACAGGAAATAAACTTGGTGCAGGTGATAATCTTTAAAAAATTGCCTGTAATAAACCCCTCATAGTAATGATTACAATGTAGAGTGAAACACTTAAGAAGTAATTCTTTTATTTTAACCATGACCAACTAAAATGTCACACTGAAATTATTGGGTACACTTTCCTTTTAAAACTGTCATCAGCTAGAGAGTAGTTTTCCTCATTACTGTGTTGAACTTTTCTGGCATTTCAGCCATCAGTCTGTGGTTCACCACAGGCGGTGCCTGATGCCTGTGCTCAGCTGAAAGGACTGAACATTACTTAATCATCTCTCTGTCTCTCTCTCTCTTTTTAAATTTTTTTATTCCTCTTTCCTCCACCAGGATTAATTGTGTGTGAAAGGATGTGCGCCTCTCAACTTGGGAACCATCAGTCTGACTTTTATGTAAAAGTAATTAAGTGATCATCTCGAGTTCTCTGTGTACAGAAGGTGTATTGTAAGGTTTTCTTTACATACCATGTTTAGATCATCTTTTTTTTGTCTCTATTTTTTGTCACAAAAAGTTTTAGACTTTGAGGTTAAGAATCTCCACCTTTTTTATCGACCTCTCTTTTTTTTTCTCAGTTCAGCAGATATAATTGGAGTGAGGGTGCTGATATGTTCTTTTTTCCCCTCACTTCACCTCCTTTTCAACAGTTTCATCTCACTTTCTTGTTCAGTGATGATGCTCCTTATTATGCAGTGTAATTGCATCAGTGAAATATGGGGTGCTTAGCTTTGTGATTGAGTGAAACGTCTCTTTTTAATTTGAAAAGCATTATTGTATTTATTTTTCATTGGACCTCTGGATGACTTCCCTCAGGATCTCATCAGTATAGGGCATTGGATGGAAAATGTGATATACAGAGTTTCTATGTAGGTGTTAAAATTGCTTGCAAATTGTAGGATAATTAGATTTGGTCACTGAAAGCCAAAGTTATTTAAATAACCAAAGTGTGCCTTAAAGTGAACATATCCAAAGGTTTTACCTGACACCAAGATTTCCCTTCCCCAGTAGCTTATTTTACGTGTCGATAAAATAAGGGAAATACTATGAAAATAACAGGAGAATATGAGTGAAAGGTCAATGGAGCTTGTGTACTTTATGTCAATATTTGTGTTTGTTTCACTTTAATACAAATCCTTCATGACACTGTGATCCCTTAAACTACTGCTTCTTTAAACTGTGTCTTGGTTTTCTGGGGTTCGTCTTAGAGCTTACATCCGTTTCGAATTCTTATGCAACACCGTATCTGGTTTTATAGCTTTATATTTTATTTTTTTTTCCGTTTTTTACCTTTAACTATACTGCAAAAAATATTTTTTTTAAATCAGTTTTTATTGTTCGGATTATATTTATCGGGTTTGGTTGTTGTTTTTTTTTGTTTTTATTTTAAGTGAGTGGTTGAATGCAAATGAAGATGGATCTCTTACTTGCCTTCTGCTGTAACTGGTAATCCAGGTGTTTTTCTGGGAGAGTTTTGGCTACAACCACTTTTAACCCCACTTTGTTGTCTTTACTCACTTTTTCACTGCTGTTACAGTTTAACTATAATGTGACCATGTAAACTGGTGAATTTGATGCTACTGTGAAGCTATGCAACTCAATGTAATTAAAAGACATCAAGATGCACTCCATAGTTAGCTTTTTTGT
>VVHJ01016398.1:0-12438 GCA_015107715.1 Tylochromis polylepis
AGAAGCTTGATAAATGTAATCTGCTTTCAAAAGTAATCTGCTTTAGCCTTGACAGAATGAAAAAGCTTTAAGAAAAAGAGGAACTTGTAGAAAGGCCTCAGTATGTAACCAGCTGCAAAGAATAGAATGTTCTGTTCTTTGTGTAATCAAAATGTGTAAGATTGTAGCGTAGGGCACATGGTGCGTATGTGTTTATCACATAAGGTAGGGCATAGAGTTTGGCTTGGCACGCAAGGGCGCACTCAGAACCTAAAACGCAACATTGAAGGATGAGTGTGCTTATGCTATCCGATAAGAATAAAATGTACAAGGGGACTGCCCCCTTTAGCATAGTCAATATAAGTGTAACATTTCCTGTTTGTGGCCAGAAGTCTTCCGCCTGCGAGCGAGTTGCTTCTCCCAGGCGCCTGGTTAAATAAACCTCGTGTGAACTTTAACTGATCACGTTCGTGTTTTAACTGGAGTCAGATTTTTCTCTTCACACAGATGATTTAATCATTCTCCACGCAACAGTTCTCAGTGTACACAAAGGCAATGGTGATGAGGCATCTTTACCCGGATTATTCATCCCAGCAGTCCATCCTGTAGTCCAGCCCAGAGACAGTACAGTGTGAGAGGGTATATTAGTCACAACAGATAGGAAGCTGTGGTGCTCCAGAGGTCTGGCCTGCCCCCCAGGACCTGAGAGGATGTCTGCGTTGATCCACACAGGACAGTCTGGCTCAGTCAGCACCTCCTGCAGCAGGACTAAAGATGGTGACACAGCCTCCATACTATGTGGAGAGTATAGCTCAGTGTTAGCGTCACAAACACCCACATAGCATTGGTGAAACATAAACTGCCACTCACCTCTTAAAGTCTAGCTTTATCCCCTTGCTGTACTCTTTCACTCCCTCCAGCCATTCCCTCAGTGTGATGTCACTGTCTGTATCAGGGGGATGTGCCATGATTGGCTCTTTGGGATCACGACCCCTCATGACAATGTCAGCTTCAATCATAAGAGAAGGACCTGAAAAAAAGTCGTTGCCTATTAGAACCTGGCTCTGATCTTTCTTAAATATCATCCCGAATGAATTCATCTTCTTATTTTCAACCCAGAGAAGGTTAGCGCAGTATAATGAGCACACAGTCGTTCTGTGTGCGCCTAGTGCTCCAATTACCACTGGCACCACTGTTACCTTCACCCTCCACATCTCCTCAAGCTCTTGTCTGAGCCCTTGGTACTTCTCCAGCTTCTCATGTTGCTTCTCCATGATGTTGCTGTCATTCGGTATCGCTACATCTATCACTACGGCCGTCTTCCTCTGCTTGTCTACCACCACTTTGGCCGGTTGGTTAGTCATCACACACACGTGTGCGCGCTGTGATCTTCCCATGATACACTCAGTGTTTTTTTCCTTCACTTAATCTAATTAATCTTAAGAGATTAATGTCATATATATACATACACACATAGGTCATACATATAGATACATGCTCCTCCATCTGAGGAAACAATTTGTTCCCATATTTATGTATGACAGCCAAAGATTATAATGCAGTCTAATATTTTTACTCTACTCTTTGTATTTATGTTGAAAAGTATAATAATTAACATGAGTCAGTAGGGAGAAATGATTATTTCAGCCTTTCTCAGTAAACACACGGACAGAGAGTGATGCTGCAGCCTGAACCGTGATCAAGATAAATGCGGCTGCTAATGAAGCAAAAGTGAAAGGGAACAGAAACACGGTCACGCACAACAGTTCGAACAATTGTAGAAATTTCAGGACAGACCAAGGACTAATTTCCACAAAGGGATTACAAATGACCTCTAACATACAACAAAAATGTGTTTTATGATGTTTGAATTTCCATACTGACATCAGCGGGACTGACGGCCGTGTCACTGACTCACCTGTGAGCGCCTCCGCCAGCCTGCTCCTGCTGTTCGCTGCATGCGACCAGCTGACCTCGGCAGCGTCCATCCTCTTTATAAAACTCCGACTGAAGAAATAGTCCAGCGTTTGGTCACGCATCCCACCTGCGAATACAACACGAGGATCAGACTCAGCAGCCATTAGCGCCTCTCTCAGTATCACACAGTGACTCTAACTCGGTGCTATAAAGTGTAGCTAGCTAAACTGCTAGGAATAAGTGAACGTAGCTGCAAAGCCGGACATTACTGCCTGTTTTAGCCCGTAAACTCCACCAGACATAAAACATAAAACTCCCGATTAAAATTAAGGCAGTTCTGAGGAAATTCAACAAAAGACTCGTTTTCATTGCCGACTTCCACAATCCAAAACGGAAGATAAATAAGATATTTCCGGTCCGAGACTGTCGAAATAAAAGAACCGGTAGTCTTTTTCTGATTCAATACAATATTTATCTGGATATCCAAGGTTCAAAATCTAAGTGACCTAGTTCCCCCTATGCTCTATTCTATTCAACGTGAGACAATAAAATATCAGCTATAGTTCTCTAAAAGAAAATATCTCTAAAATAAGAAACATCCTATCATCTCTGAGAGATGCTGAAAAACTCGTTCGTGCATTTATTATTTTTAAGGTGGACTAGTGTAATTTATTATTATCAGCGTGTTCTAAAAACTCCTTGAAAAATGGAAAATGCTGCAGTGAGAGTCCTGACAGGGACTAGAAAGAGCAGGTTTCTTCCATATTGGCTTCCATTCATTGGCTCCCTGTTTAATCCAAAATCACATTCAAAATCCTGCTCCTCACATACAAGGTCTTAAATAATCAGGCCCCATCTTATCTTAATGACCTTGTAGTACCATATCACCCTATTAGAGCACTTCGCTCTCACACTGCAGGCTTACTTGCTGTTCCTAGAGTATTTAAAAGTAGAATGGGAGGGAGAGCCTTCAGTTTTCAGGCCCCTCTTCTGTGGAACCAGCTTCCAGTTTGGATTCAGGAGACAGACACTATCTCTACTTTTAAGATCAGGCTTAAAACTTTCCTTTTTGCTAAAGCATATATTTAGGGCTGGACCAGGTGTCCCTGAATCCTCCCTTAGTTGTGCTGCAATAAGCTAAAGCGACTGGGGGCTTCCCAAGATGCACTGAGTGTTTCTTCTTCCCTCAATTTTTTGTTTTCACTTACTCTGTTTATACAAAACTTTAATGATTAGTTATTATTAATCTCTTGCTCTCTTTCAAAGTAAATGGTGAGGAGACTGGTTCTTATATAATGCTTTTCTACTCTATCTGAGCTTGTACTTCATAAAACACATCTTCACCCATTCACACCTCTTCATACTTTTGTCCTGTCTTCCTCCCAGATGGCTGGTTCTGTTGGGTTTCTTCTTGTTAAAAGAGAGTTTTTCCTTCCCACTGTTGCCAGCTGCTTGCTCAGAGGGGGTCTTTTGATTATTAGGGTTTTCTCTCGACTATCGGAGGGTCTTTACCTTACAATTTAAAGTGCCTTGAGGCAACTGCTGTTGTGATTTGGTGTTGTATAAATGAAACTGAATTGAGTTAAAATGCAGTTTGAATCATGGAGGCCTATCTCGCATTACAGAACCAGCCCATAGTTTTATGGGACGTCTTGCAGTTTGACTTGGGGGCCTTGCCCATGGCGAAATTTATCATCCATCACCCCCACTGTCAATATTAACTATATATTTTGAATGTGTCATCGTTTGTGTATCAGTTATCAAATGCTGTAAAGTGATGAAATAAATCAGTGCACAATACATTTACAAAACTAATTTGTTCAAAACAAATTAGTCGGCACAGTCTTTGACCATCAATTCAAGTGTGATTTGAACACAGAGTTTATTTTAAAACAGAAAATATATTTGTTAAGGAGGCTGAACTCTTTTAATGTTAATAAGAACATTTGATGCAATTTTTATTGTATATCTATTGAAGATCTTTTAACATTTTCTTTAACATCTACTAGTAGAAAAGTGCTATAGAAGAACCAGTCCATTTACCACGAGGCACGGAGCTCTCTGTTGTCCTGGTTCCATCTCTGTCTGCCTCCATGATTTGCAAATAAATTCTTTAAAAATCAGACAATGTGATTTTCTGGATTTTTTTTTCTTCTCATTTTGTCTCTCATAGTTGAGGTATACCTATGATAAAAATGACAGGCCCCTCTCATCTTTTTCAGTGGGAGAACTTGCACAATTGGTGGCTGACTAAATCCTTTTTTTGCCCCACTGTATGTCTGTGCGCATATATACATATATATATATATACACATACATACATGCATATACACACACACACACACACACACACACACATATATATATACATTTTTTTCCCCCAGGTACAAAATGTTCAATATGTACCTTTTTAATGAGAGCACAATGATTGGGAGAGGAAGACTGTGTGAGAGAGGAAAGAGACCAGCATGATGCTGAAGCGAGAGCACAAAGAAACAGGTGAGAACGGACGTGTAAAGTCAGCACCGTGGTTACAATGCCAAGACAGCTTATGTTCTGCCCACATTTATTGTGGTGGACTCAGCAATGAAGTCACATAACTGAGCAGTAGACTATGTTATAAAATATGAACTATTCCTTAATGTCACAAATACTCCGTTTATTTGCAAGAAGGTTAATTATTAATAATAACTAATAATTAAATGCAGAGAGGTGTGTAAACATATAGTAAGTGACAAGGGTGACTGAAGAAGAAACAATCAGTGCATCATGGGAATCCCCAGCAGCCTACACCTATTGCAGTGTAACTATGTGCTTTATCAAAAATGAAAGTTTTTAACTTCAATCTTAAAAGCAGAGACAGTGTGAAAAAGGTGTGGGTCATTACCGCCATATTTTGGGTGAAATTACTGAGAACTCTTGCCTCACCTCATGTGACCTATTGAAGTCACCTGACAAGATGTGGGTGGGCGTTAAGGCGCCTGAGAAGGGATCTCAAGACTTGATTATAGGTGGCAGACAGTTGGTGTTGTGAGCCACCCCCTGTTCAAAGATGGCCTCTTTCAAACCATCCATCTTTCTCCAAAATGTGAACATTGGCATCCTTGGAATAGGGACCTTTGACCTTTAGGTGTAGATGCACAGCTAAGTCTTGTGCTGTTGTGGTGGCTGTTCCTGTTACGTTTCTCCTTATGGATATGTCCGAGCGCTCTTCACTGCACTACACACACACTGTTACTTGGTCAGTGGTTGGAAGTTTTGTCCCTTTTGTCCGAGTGTGTGGCTGGGTCTGAAATGCACTGCGATGTCATGCTTGTAGAACATTGTTCTGAATTTCTCTGACAAACCTGCTACGCAGGAGCTGACAGCAGTTTCATCTGTCGCTCAGTCATTCCCATTACCTCCATTCTGATGCTCAGTTTGAACTTCAGAGCATCCTGACCATATCTACAATAAATCACACCTCAATGCATCCTGTCACTTTTCTACACCATGACATATATTTGCACACACGTCCTTTAATATTTACACCTATATCTCTATATCTATCTGAATATTTATTTACCGTTACTCATTTTATGAGTTCCAAAAGTTGATTCTGTTCATCTGGACGTTTTCAGTGGGAGAAACGTTTCATCATCATCAGGTGACTTCTTCAGTCTCAGCTGACTGCAGGTTTCCAACCTTATAAACAGCAGATTTGCACAACAACTGAAACCAGCACCACTGAATGAACAATGGGCTATGAGGTCAGTTCCTTGATTCCTTCATTAATATGCAAATTGTCATGACCTTTGATCAACAACCATTGATCAATGGTCATGAGTACCATTCACAAAGAGTTGGGAAATGTCTGCAATCACAGCATTGTAAGATGGCGAAATATATGAGTGCTTGATGTTTGTTGTGTATTTGCTGCTATGACAACTCAATTTCCCTTTAGGATTAATGAAGTTTCTCTGACTCTAGTAGATGTCCGAGTTGCTGCTATGTGATTGGACCAGATACTTGCCTTACCAAGCAGTTGAACAGGTCTGTCAATGAGTAAACGTAGAGACAGTAGGGTATTTACTGGATACCATGAGGAGAAAAAAAAAAGTATTCCTGTTAGAAACAAGTGGAAATGTATTTACTCTGCTGGAAGTGCAAACAATGCAGAGCACAGTGAGCATTCACAGCAGGACCAACACTTATGACACTGACGTCCCTCTCATTCAGTCATGATCTTTATTTCCTTTTATTTTATCTTCTATTCCTTTTCCTCAGGACAGAACTGATTTAGCACCTAACCAAGGTATTAGGCAAGCAAGCCAATATGATCCCATTACACAAGAAAACTAATTTATAAGCCAGAACAGTAGGCAGTGTCAACATAGCCACTTTTTCCACAAATCAAAACTTGTCTTTTTACATCTATAGATTACACAAATACTTATTATATATGCAAATGAATAGACAAAACTACATATCTGGGCTTACAATGTCACCACTAACGAAGATATATCAACATGTAAATATTCTTCTGAATCTGCTGCATCCCATAGGTCTTCACCTGAAGTGTAGCTTAGCATTGAAACGTAACAAGACCACAGCATCAAACAGCACTTGCATTAAGCACAGTAAAACACGTTCAAAAGAGGAACTTTGACATATCTGTTGGCCAAATAAAAGATTCACAATGACAACAAAAACACAGACCGCCTCTGAATGCAACTGTACAGATGAATGAAGGCGTTGATATTGATCCTCACGTTTCCTTCCGACGCACGTTACAGTTTAGTCCGGCTCCGTCTGGCCCCTCCGCTTTACACAGACAGTTGAGAGGGTAGCAGTGACAGAAGCTTAAGCACATCAGGTAAAAATGTCTGTCTAGCACAGAGTTTCAGCCCCCATGGTAAGAAATCTACAACTAAAAACAATACACATTTGTGTCATACAAAGTCAGGGTGTAGTTAGACTGGTACATCTGGAGCTTAAAAAGAAAGAAGCCAGTACACAGGAGACAAGCATACAACATTTTAGTACAGCTGGTATGCAGATTACTTTAAATTCATAACAGAAGCTTAGAAACTGTCATAATCTTTCTTGTCTTTTTTGCCTTCACCCTCAAAGCTGTCTGTGCCATCACTGTTGTCACGGCGACGCTTCCGGCTGTTGCGGATGCTGAAGCGAGGGTTCATCTGCGGTAGAGGGTCCATACCCAAAACTTTATGAATCTGACGGAATGCCAGGAGCCTAAGAGCAAACTAAACACACAAAGACAGTTTCAGAACATTTTAGTCCAGAAAAAAACAAAAACTTTCAACAGTCTCGTTTGTACAAAGAGTCTATTTAAAGCCGGATGTGCGTGTCTGGGGGATTTATTTACTCTGTGTGTGACGCCCAACCTGATGAAGTACTTGGTAAAAACAAGACAGAATGACAGAAGGGCAAAGCCAGTGATTCCACTGGGGCACCAAAGTCAGGAACACTGCAGGTGGATTTAAAGTGTTCTACCACGGTGGACGTAGAAAGAGTACGTTACAGAGCGCACGAGCAGGATCATGGGGTGATGTTCACTGTTGTCAGTGTGTATGCTCAACAGGATGGAGGTTAGAAAGAGTAATCCTGGAAGAGGGTGGTGGGGGTAACGAGAATCAAAGACGTTAAACTGTTCCCTGGGACTGAGCAGGATGGACAGGACTACATCACAGGGACAGCACAAAGTGGTCTTTCCTGTTGGCCTGAGGTCTACACTGTGAGCACAGCCGTTTTAGTGTGGCTTCACTCAAACAGTGATCAGATCTTCCTCGATTGCGATGAAAAACGAGGAAAGGAAGTAGGAAAGGTTTGAAGGAAAATTCATAGGGACTGTGGAAAAGAACCACGGTCCTGAAAATCTGACTGTACTTGCACAGAATTTTGACACAGCACCAGTTCATAACAAGTCAACTCGTGGTGCTCTCTTTGTAAGGTATAATTCTGCAATATCAGAGTGAGCCTCAACAGTCAAGACAGAGCTTCCTTTTGACAGGCAGAACCATCCACACGCCGTCCACCACGGCGCGCTTCTATGCTCGGCTGCTTCTTCACAGGACAGCACACGCTGCTGATGAGAGCACGCTGTGGTGAAACAACATTCCGACACACGGGATGGAGGAACCGAAGATTTAACAAACAGCCGAGTCTCCATCAGGTGTGAAAATTAACAAATTATGATAGAATACGGACAAACGTGGAAAAGTGATGTGGATTATCATTTAAATGTGGTGAACGGTTAAGATGGCGCGCTACTTTGTGAGCACCCCCAAAAAGTTGATTCTGTTCATCTGGACATAACGCTGAAAACAACGCATGCTCAACCTGGATGACTGAGCATGCTCCAAGATTTCTGTTCACGCCATTAGGGCCTCTCTCTGGATAAAGGGTGCTGAGTGTATTCTCTGCTACCGGAAGCAGCATAAAAATACGACTGCCACACAGAGTCTCTTTACTCAGTCAGGAAGCTTCTTAAGCACAACTATTCAACTGCAACTGTGGTCAGTAATTAATTAATTAATTACTGTAGTCAATGTTTTTGCTGGTGCAATTAATATGTAAATTATTTGTGTGCACGTGCTGGGAAGAAAACAAGCTGGGGCTAAACTGTTCTTACAGTTCTGTATTCATCTAATGGAGGGCGGAGTTAGAAGTGGTACTCATTTTTCCCTCAACTCTGGAACCCAACCTCACCTCTAATGCTAATGATGTCAGACACACAACAATCAGACTGCCAAGTGCTTAATCTAACAGGCAGTTTAGATCTTTGACGGAGAAATGGTTTATGATCATGTAACCAGAATCTTAAAAAACAAAACAAACAAAAGCAGCAGCAACTCATCTAAACATTTTCAATTGCTAAATGTGCCTGCACGTTTACAAAAATATCTGATGAGGTCTTTTTACTTGGGCACTTGAGGTAATGTCCTCTCTCTGCTGCTCCCCCAAAGTAGCTAGGGTATCCGCAGGCTTCTTCTCACAGGGATCTACCAGTCCTGGTCCACCTATTGGGAAAACACACTTCATTAGGGGGTATTCAAATCTCCAACACACCAACCAGCCAATGTGCCAGATGTTGGAGGTTTGAATATACATCACGATTTCAAATGTGAATATAAAACCACCTCTCAATCAAATCCTTGAATGCCTCTGATAGTCACAGAAGTGTTTCTTCATATCTTCTCGCATGAAACATTAGATGTGTTTAAAGCGAGTGCGGCCTCTTACTGTCACTTTGTCACCATCACTTTCCAGGCTTCTTTAGTGTTTTGGCTTCTTTCAAAACGAACCAAAGTAAATTTGCCAACATAACAAAGGCTCAAGCTAAACATGTGGAAGCATTCCTGCATATGTTTAATAGGGGAACTTAATCACGGGATGGCTACATGATTGTAGACGCCAGTGAACGATGGCATTTGCAGTAAAAATTCAACACACACAACTTGCTCCATTCATACAAGCGTTTTTTCTATGCTAAGTGCTTTCTATCTAGCATTCACACAGCTACTCCAACGGATGCATCACAGAAAAACGTGGGCTCACCATCTTCTGAGGATATTTGGCTCGAGTGGCCAGGGGTCGAATCACTTGCCTGCTCTACAGCCACCCGTGGGTGCACACAGGGCACACATCCTGCATCTGGTGTGTGCGTTCTCAAAGTGTTCCTTTAATTCTTTGGAGCAGCCTATGTATTGTGAATTTGCCTGTGCTAAAATGCAATCCAAGTATAGGGAAGGGCTACGAGGCAAACAAATGTTAATTGCTAAAAGAAACCTAGCTGAATTAGCACCAATAAAAGATATAAATCCACATGGGCACAGAAACACATCCAGTACTTCTACATGGTTATAAAATCAGTCCTGAAAACGTTCAACAATTCATGCGCATCCCTCAGTATTTCCTGTTCTCAACACCTCTGACCTGTGTACACATGGGCCAAACTTCTTCTTCAGGTGCTGTGAAGAGCTAAAAGCGTTTGGATTTTTGTTGGTTATATTTTACTGAAGCCCTTCAGTTTCTCTGACTGAAGCAGTCAGTCATTTTACTTTAGAGACCACAGGGTTGCTGAGCGATGCGCAACTTTTAGTTTGATTCATAATGAACGTATTCACATACCACAGTTACACAATAACCAGTGGCAGTGGTGAAATAGCCTTATTCAAATTAACTCAGGGGAGTCTTGTAACTGTCTGACAACAGCTTAAATCCAAAAAGCTCTCATTCTGAAAAAACAAAGGGCTTGATGAAGTGGACATGAAACACTACATGTATAAAGGATAATTTACACCATGGATCCCTGCTCTCCAAAACTGACAGAGATGTAACACTGAAGCTGGATTTAGGAAATGGCACCATCTTGTGCCAGTACAGAATGTGACTTCACCGGGTGGGTTGGTGGGTCAGTTGGTGGGTTGGGGTCAACAGACGTGCATTAGTTTCAACGGAAATAAAAATCACTGAATCTAAAAATCAGTTTAAGGGGGTCACTTTTGTGCTGCCTCTGGCTGCAGCAATGAGTTTTATGCTAAAACACAAGGCTATAACGTCCACTTTAACTCGGTCTTCTACGCAGTCAGTGGTTCCTTGCTTTTTGGCTAGCTGCACTGAAACTGGAAAGTCCAGCTGTTAGCAGTAATCTTCAGGTTTGTGTGTCAGTTTTGGAGAGCAGGGCTCTATGGTCTAAATTAGCCTTTATAACATGTACTGTTTAACGTCCACTTTAATTGGCGTTTTCACTGAGATGTCAAACATGACTGTGAATCAATTGTTGCCACAAAATATTGACATTTTGCTACCTATTATATATTTCTTAAATGTTTCCCTGACAAACACCACCCATATTAGAATGTTTAAAATGACTGCCACTAAAGAAAAAGACTGAAAGACATTTTCAAACAATAATTTAACTCGGGGGAAATGAAGCAAACTGAAATCAAAACAAAAAGAAAACATTGAAAAGAAATAAAATCTGGAAAATACAAAACTTTAATAACTCGTTCCATAACAGGCAACAAACAGCAAGAACAGAAGCAGTGAGTGCAAATCCGAAGAACTGGCCCACCTTTCTGCCAATTTAGTTTTGATTTAAGAACAGAAATGGAATCAATTTTCTTCATGTACAAAACTAACAATGCAAAAGAAACCCAAACCGCCTTACCTGGGAGTAAAATCCCAGAAGAAATACATTCAAAGACACGTCTCAGTGCATCACCAGGGCTCAGAGGGGCAGATGCACTACTGATGGCCTTCTCCACCAGTAGCTCCATGGCCTGAACAGAGTACGCAGAAGAACAGAAGATGTTGTAGATGGTTGGGGACATCCTCATGGCTTTCCTCACATCAGTTTTATTATATAAAATAATTGTCTCACTAATATTTTACACCACCTTTAAATACTTAAAATATATCAGCAAAGCTTTAGAAATGTTTCTGATGAAATCAAATTTCCTTAATGCTGATTCCAGCATGTACAGACAGACTTTTCCTGTACTGTATTTTGTGGCAAAGTTTAACAGTCAGGAGCCAGACTTTAAGTGGAAGTTTTAAAATGGTTTACAGCACTATCCCAAAAAGGTGATTCTGTTCATCTGGACGTAGCGTTTTCAGTGGGAGAAACGTTTCGTCACTCATCCAAGTGACTTCTTCAGTCTCAGCTCACTGCAGGTTTCCAACCTTATAAACAATACATTTGCACCTGCGGCCATATGTTCTGGACACTCGGGTAAAGAGGGGCAGAGCTGTCAACTGATCACCACCTGGTGGTGAGTTGGATTCAGGTGGTGGGGGAGGACGCTGGACAGACCTGGCATGCCCAAACGTACAGTGAGGGTGTGCTGGGAATGCCTAGCAGAGGCCCCACTCCGCAAGATCTTCAACACACACCTCCGGCAGAGGGAGAGTGGGGACATTGAGTCCAAATGGACCATGTTCAGCACCTCCATTGCTGAAGCCACTGCACTGAGCTGTGGCTGCAAGGTGGTTGGTCTGTCGTGGTGGTATAACCTCCGAACCAAATGGTGGACACCAGAGGTGAAGGGAGCCACCAAGCTGAAGAAGGAGTCCTATCGGGGTTGGTTAGCCTGTGGGACTCCGGACACAGCTGATAGGTACCAACAGACCAAGTGGAACGCGGCCCGGGCAGTGGCTGAAGCAAAAACTCGGGTGTGGGAGGAGTTCAGAGAGGCCATGGAAAAAGACTTTCGGACTGCCTCGAAGAGATTCTGGCAAACCGTCAGGCGACTCAGGAGGGGAAAGTGGTGCTCCACCTGCACTGTGTATAGTGCAGGAGGAGCACTGCTGACTTCGACTAAGAAAATTGTCAGGCGGTGGAAGGACTACTTCGAGGCACCTCCTTATCCCACTGGCACGTCTTCCGTGGAGGAAGCAGAATCTGGGGACGAAGGGGATGACCAGCCAATCTCCGGAGGCAAGGTCGCTGAGGCAGTTAAACAACTCCTTGGTGGCAGAGCACCTGGGGTGGATGAGGTCCGCCCTGAGTTCCTGAAGGCTCTGGATGTTGTAGGG